>WNWK01042547.1:0-15933 GCA_009830355.1 Cherax destructor | reverse complement strand
ATCTGAATACATTAATTTCCCCCTCCATACCCCCTCTCTCTAATCGGATAACCAGTCTTTCATTACCAAATTTTTTTGGGGCCATCACCTTCCTCTTTCCTATGTTTATTTTTAAATTTTCCCTTCTTTTATATCCCCTTCGAAACTCGTTCGCCAACGTCTGGTTTATTCAGAATCTCCCAAGAGCAAAAATCTTATCAACAAAATGCAGCTGTAAAAATTCCCCTTAGTGTTAGATTTTGCTCTCTTAATCCCACCCTGTTTCCAACCCCCGATCATTCACTTCCCCACAACCCAATCTATTAATATATTGAACAAGCATGGTGACATCCTTTGTCAAAGGCCTCCTTTACTGGGAAATAATCTTCCTCTCATACATACTCCAATCGGGCCTCACTATCCTCAAAAAAACACTTAACTGCTTTCAGTATCACCAAGTTTTCCCAAATACATTTGCAATATGTGCCACATTGCTCTCCTATCCACCCAATCATTTTCCCTTTTTCCCTTTTTACTCTTAATACTCAACAGACTTATTCCTTTTTAAAAAGCTTTATACTATATATATATATATATATATATATATATATATATATATATATATATATATATATATATATATATATATATATATATATATATATATATATAAAATTTCGTGCCGATTAGGAAAAACTGGTCAATTAGAAGAACTCATCTAAAATTAAGCCCTTTTTCAAAAAATTTTTTTTTATACGTTTAAAGATTTTTTTTTTATTTATGATAATGTCAGAATTTATAATTTTGTACCAAGAGAAACTTTAAAAAACCTACCTAACCTTATTACAACAAGCGCAATTTAATTTACCTTTTAACCCAACTAAATATTTTTTAGATACTTTTTAAATTAATTTAATAATAAACAAACACAATGAAATATATTTTTCGTTATGTTCAGAATGATTTTTGCGATATTATTGCATACACAAATTTTCACTTGTCTTATATGGCAAGGTGAGCGTTGCTATTTAAACCAAAACCAAAATTTTACCTAATCGGCACGACAAAAATATATAAAAATAAAAATATAAATATAAAAATAAATATAAATATATATATATATATATATATATATATATATATATATATATATATATATATATATATATATATATATATATATATATATAATGATAGGGGGGAGAAGTGGGAAAATTCAAATAGCTTCAATAAGAAATCCAAATATTCTTCCCCAAACCCTTTTTTCCACCCCCGAGGCTATGGGTCCCCCAATTTGTACCAGAGGTGGAGCCTTTTTTTTTATATATATATATATATATATATATATATATATATATATATATATATATATATATATATATATAATATATATATATATATATATATATATATATATTATATATATATATATATTTATATATACTTTTTTTTTTTTTTTTTATATATATATATATATACTTTTTATATATATATATATATATATATATATATATATATATATATTATTTTTATTAATATCACCAAGACAGGGTGGGTTGAAAAAAAAAAACTTTTGTCATCATTCACTCCATCACTGTCTTGCCAGAGGCATGCTTACGCTACAGTTATAAAACTGCAACATTAAAACCCCCCTTCAGAGTGCAGACACTGTACTTCCCATCTCCAGGACCCAAGTCCGTCCTGCCGGTTTCCCCGAATCCCTTCATAAATGTTACTTTTTCTCCCCTCCAACAGCACGTCAAGTATTAAAAACCATTTGTCTCCATTCCCTCCCATCAAATACGCTCACGCACGCTTGCTGGAAGTCCAAGCCCCTCGCACACAAAAACCCCCTTTTCCCCTCCCCCCAACCTTTCCTAGACCGACCCCAACCCCGCCTTCCCTCCACTACAGATTTATACACTCGAAGTCATTCAACTTTGTTCCATTCTCTTTACATGTCCGGGAAACCCCCTCAACAACCCCCTCCACAGCCCTCTGGATAATAGTTTTGGTAATCCCGCACTTCCTCCTAATTTACCGCCCACAGGATGGGTATGGGGTGCATAATAAAGATATCAAACTAACTCCTAATTTCCACACTACGAATTCGCTGCATTATATTCACACCACTAATTATATATATATATATATATATATATATATATATATATATATATATATATATATATATATATATATATATTAGCCTGATAGGTAAAAACTGGTCAATTATTAAGACCTCATTTAAAATTAAGTATTTTCTAAAATTGTCTCTTATACGTTTAAAAATATATATTTTTCATTTAATATATAAATTAATGATTTTGTACCAAAAGAACCTTAGGAAACTTACCTAACCTTATAATAACAAGCGCAATTTAATTTAGCCTAATCCAACTAAATATATTTTAGATAAGTTTACAATAATTTAATAATAAACAAACACATTGAAATATATTTTACTCGTTAGGTTCAGAATAAGTTTTGCGAAATTATTGAATACACAAATTTTCGCTTGCCCTATTCGGCAAGTAGTGCGTTGCTATTTAAGGCAAAATCGCAAGTTTTACTTATTCGGCACGACATAATATACGTAAAAGAAAACTTCCGTTTTTCTTTTTAGGTCACCCTGCCTTGGTGGGATATAGCCGGTTTGATGAACATATATAATATAATATAATATATATATATATATATATATATATATATATATATATATATATATATATATATATATACATACATATGTGTATAGATGGAGTTGTAAGAGAAGTGAATGCTTGGGTGATGGCAAGAGGTGTGGGGTTAAAAGATAGAGAATCTAACACAGTGGTAGTTGTCACAGTTGCTCTTTGCTGTTGACACTGTGCTTTTGGGGGATTCTGAAGAGAAGTTGCAGAGGTTGGTGGATGAGTTTGGTAGGGTATGTAAAAGAAGGAAATTGAAAGTGAATATAGGAAAGAGTAAGGTGATGAGGATAACAAAAAATTAGATAACGGAAGATTGGATATCAGATTGGAGGGAGAGAGTATGGAGGAGGTGAATGTGTTCAGATATTTGGGAGTGGATGTGTCAGCAGATGGGTCTATGAAGGATGAGGTGAATCATAGATTTAACTAGGGAAAAAGGTGAGCAGTGCACTGAGGAGCTTGTGGAGACAGATAACTTTATCCATGAAAGCAAAGAGGGGAATGAATGGAATTAGGGCCTATTTTTCCTGCAGTTTTTGAAGGTTGAACCAGAGTTTGCCTCAGAATCATGTGGGATGAATAACTGTGGCCGCCTTATAGTATATATAAAACGAAGGTTTTGTATTTTAGGATATAGATATCAAGAGAATTTCTCTTCAGTTTGGTTTGAAAATTGGTGTCTCGTGGTGGAAGTCTAGAATTAGATTGCAGTGCGCATGTACTAATCTGCATTTTAAATTGTAAGAAAATTATAATATCAGTGTCCATGTTATAACTTGTGAATGCTAAATGTGATATGCTTCAAATGTTCAATGCTAATATTTAAATGCATTACACACTTTTACTGTCCTATCTATTAAATTGTTTCGTGTGAATGACATTCACAGTGACCAAAACACATCTAGTATTTATTCTTATTATTGTTATTATTTCTATGAGTATTATTATTATACTATTATGATTGCTATGATTATTTATTTATTATTAGTAGTAATTAGTAGTAGTAACAGTAGTAGTAATGGTGATATCATTTAGACAGAGAAAGAATAATGGTAAAAAAAATCACTATGTCACAACAACATTAATTGGAATTTAGGCGATATTTTTAGGTTTTGCTAAGTTACTCCAGCAAAAGAAAGAAAATACTTTCTTCTAAGGTTTTCCATAGATTCGATGGTTTCAGGTTTCCTCTTTTTCAAAAATGGTCTAACTGTTGATGAGATTTGAGTGAAAATTTAGGTTTTGGTAAATAGCTCAAAATATTTCTAATTTAGTTGAATTTTCGGTGGTTATTTATGTTTAAAGCAAAAAATGGCAATTTTGGGGAAAAAAAAAAAGACAATATTTGAGCGAAGAATTTTAGGGAAGAGCGTCTATTTGAGAACAAGAATTTGCAGTATTTGGTGAAAGGCATCATTTGAGAGGGAATAAAGACTGCTTTTGTGTGGTGGCTATTTGTAGCAGAATGAGGGATGCTGCTAGAGAGGAGAAATGTCGAAATTGGCAGCCATTAAATACCTTGAAATGAGAGTCTGGCTGTCCGTTTCTTGCATCAGTGAACCATATAAACATGTGTAAAATGTGTTGTTTGGGCTTCATTTTTAGCTGACAAAGGCAGCATATTAGCACTCAAACGTGTGGAAAAAGCTAAATATTCCCGTTTTCTTTAGCGACGGGAGAGACTTATTGTTGTTGTTGAAGGGTCCAGTAGCTATTGCCTTACTTGCCGCAATTAATATTTGTGATTATTTAGTGTCAAAATATTCATTGGGAGGTTTTCTCGTGTGTTATTACTTAACTTTGAGCAAAACGTTTAAGGTTATTATTATTATATTATTATTATTATTATTATTATTATTATTATTATTATTATTTTATCCACCAAAGTGAAACCTTTAACTGATTTCCATTTTTTTTATTCCTTCAACTTTTCATATTTACCTCGTTCAAAACTCGAGAATGGTTCATCCAATCGGCTTCAAATTTTCAACATTAGTGCACTGAACTGAAGGAAAGATTATTGGAAAAATTAACTTTCGCAGTTGACTTATAACCAAAGTTGTTAATCCATTCTCAGCTTCCTGGAAACACTGATCTTTCAGAACTTTCTACAGCCTACTATCAACTGTTAATTTGTCTCGTAATTCGATGACATTATAGAGAGAAATTTAAATGTGAAGTGAATATTTGCCCATCTGACATGTAAAATGTTGTGAATTTTACACTGGTGCAACATCTTTATTGTAGAGGTTTCCAATGGCATAATTGGAAGACAGTTGAACTATATATAAAGTTCTACTTTCTTCCTTGAATTTGTATTGATAAAGCCACTGGAGGGCAAAACATCTACAAATAAAGATACCCAGATGTTGCACACGTGTCTAACCTATTATCGACCAGCGAATTGGCGGGGCCAGGGCTGTGACTCGACTCCTGCAACCACAAATTGGTGATAACACAAACACCCACAGCCAGCACCCCCTTCCTCCCAGCAGGAACCCAACCTTCACTCGCCCTCCCAGGGTATCCCGCCCTGTCAATCTCACACAACCTCCCAGGGTATCCGCCCTGTCCCTCTCACGCAGCCTCCCAGGGTATCCCGCCCTGTCCCTCTCACACAACCTCCAAGGGTATCCGCCCTGTCCCTCTCACACAACCTCCCAGGGTATCCGCCCTGTCCCTCACGCAGCCTCCCAGGGTATCCCGCCCTGTCCCTCTCACACAGCCTCCCAGGGTATCCGCCCTGTCCCTCTCACGCAACCTCCCAGGGTATCCCGCCCTGTCCCTCTCACGCAGCCTCCCAGGGTATCCCGCCCTGTCCCTCTAACACAGCCTCCCAGGGTATCCGCCCTGTCCCTCTCACACAGCCTCCCAGGGTATCCGCCCTGTCCCTCTCACGCAACCTCCCAGGGTATCCCGCCCTGTCCCTCTCACCAGCCTCCAGGTATCCGCCCTGTCCTCTCACGCAGCCTCCCAGGGTATCCCGCCCTGTCCCTCTCACGCAGCCTCCCAGGGTATCCGCCCTGTCCCTCTCACGCAGCCTCCCAGGGTATCCCGCCCTGTCCCTCTCACGCAGCCTCCCAGGGTATCCCGCCCTGTCCCTCTCACGCAGCCTCCCAGGGTATCCCGCCCTGTCCCTCTCACGCAACCTCCCCGGGTATCCCGCCCTGTCCCTCTCACGCAACCTCCCAGGGTATCCGCCCTGTCCCTCTCACGCAGCCTCCCAGGGTATCCCGCCCTGTCCCTCTCACGCAGCCTCCCAGGGTATCCCGCCCTGTCCCTCACGCAGCCTCCCAGGGTATCCCGCCCTGTCCCTCTCACGCAGACCTCCCAGGGTATCCGCCCTGTCCCTCTCACGCAACCTCCCAGGGTATCCCGCCCTGTCCCTCTCACACAACCTCCCAGGGTATCCCGCCCTGTCCCTCTCACGCAACCTCCCAGGGTATCCCGCCCTGTCCCTCTCACGCAACCTCCCAGGGTATCCCGCCCTGTCCCTTTCACACAACCTCCCAGGGTATCCGCCCTGTCCTCTCACGCAACCTCCCAGGGTATCCCGCCCTGTCCCTCTCACGCAACCTCCCAGGGTATCCCGCCCTGTCCCTCTCACGCAACCTCCCAGGGTATCCCACCCTGTCCCTCTCACACAACCTCCCAGGGTATCCCGCCCTGTCCCTCTCACGCAACCTCCCAGGGTATCCCGCCCTGTCCCTCTCACGCAACCTCCCAGGGTATCCCGCCCTGTCCCTCTCACGCAACCTCCCAGGGTATCCCCCCTGTCCCTCTCACCAACCTCCCAGGGTATCCCGCCCTGTCCCTCTCACGCAGCCTCCCAGGGTATCCCGCCCTGTCCCTCTCACGCAACCTCCCAGGGTATCCCGCCCTGTCCCTCTCACGCAACCTCCCAGGGTATCCCGCCCTGTCCCTCTCACGCAGCCTCCCAGGGTATCCCGCCCTGTCCCTCTCACGCAACCTCCCAGGGTATCCCACCCTGTCCCTCTCACACAACCTCCCAGGGTATCCCGCCCTGTCCCTCTCACGCAGCCTCCCAGGGTATCCCGCCCTGTCCCTCTCACGCAACCTCCCAGGGTATCCCGCCCTGTCCCTCTCACGCAACCTCCCAGGGTATCCCACTCTGTCCCTCTCACACAACCTCCCAGGGTATCCCGCCCTGTCCCTCTCACGCAGCCTCCCAGGGTATCCCGCCCTGTCCCTCTCACGCAACCTCCCAGGGTATCCCGCCCTGTCCCTCTCACGCAACCTCCCAGGGTATCCCACCCTGTCCCTCTCACACAACCTCCCAGGGTATCCGCCCTGTCCCTCTCACGCAGCCTCCCAGGGTATCCCGCCCTGTCCCTCTCACACAACCTCCCAGGGTATCCCGCCCTGTCCCTCTCACGCAACCTCCCAGGGTATCCCGCCCTGTCCCTCTCACGCAGCCTCCCAGGGTATCCCGCCCTGTCCCTCTCATGCAGCCTCCCAGGGTATCCCGCCCTGTCCCTCTCACGCAACCTCCCAGGGTATCCCACCCTGTCCCTCTCACACAACCTCCCAGGGTATCCCGCCCTGTCCCTCTCACACAACCTCCCAGGGTATCCCGCCCTGTCCCTCTCACGCAGCCTCCCAGGGTATCCCGCCCTGTCCCTCTCACACAACCTCCCAGGGTATCCCGCCCTGTCCCTCTCACGCAGCCTCCCAGGGTATCCCGCCCTGTCCCTCTCACACAACCTCCCAGGGTATCCCGCCCTGTCCCTCTCTCCCCACCACCACTTCCCAGAATTCATTATTGGTAAAGAAGCTGCAGGTATGGTACACTAACGCTGATGGAATAACAAATAAGTGTGAGAAGTGATCGAATAAATCATAGACACTCGCCCCTCCCGCCTGACTCAGACATAAGTAGACACAGGTGTAGCATAAATGGTACTAGTATGAGGCTGCGTCATACTGCCAGCTACACTCTGTACTAATGTCTGAGTCAAGCGGGAGGGGGGTGAGTGTGAAGTGATAATTAATGCTCTGACAGTTTCTGCGGTGTAATTACTGTTATACGTCACACCCTGAAGTTTTAAAGTACGTAACTTAGACAAAGTCAGAGTGTCAATTAACTTTTTCACCTTTATATACATCTCGAAAATAAGTACAATATGAGAGAGTGATTATGAGAAGCTAGAATCCTAATGTAGGAATTTACTTTACAAGTTATACTAGTGTTGGTTGTCTTAGAGCCAGAGCTCATTAACACTATTTCCATCTCCTTGGATCAAGAGACTCGGGCAGGTACATACATCCACCTATGATGTTGTACAAGACCAAACTCCTAGTCTTCAGATTAAGAAATTACTCAAAGTGTTTGACCATAGAGTTACCAGTATGGCAAACTAGACAATTTCTCCAACACCTTGGATCAAGAACCTCCCGGTGTTACGATCAGGGCCTCATTTATTAGCCTGTTTTGCCCCGTCGTAACAAGTTATTTAATTAAGCTTTGATTGTTTCATCGTTAGAGAAAATCATTATAGTATTAGGGTAAGTTTTTAGGAGATTGACCCAAGCAAGTAAAATTTGAGAAATTTAATATAAAAGAATTCATATAATTATTCAGTGTATGGTATAAAGTTATCTCTATTACAGTGTAATACATCATGATACACTTTATTCGAAAACAGTCGACATATGACTACTTGTTTCTGTACAATAATCATACTCAATGACATGAGTTTTATACAAATAATAATTTACATTAACGTTCCGCAATACAATAACTGAGACTATTGCCTTCATAAAGGCAGAGAAGTATAAAATATCAATTGAAACATCAAATACATTTTCTTGAGACCATAATTCCGAATACTGACCAAAGCTCGGCTAATACAAGCTATCACCGTAAGTCGTGGATGAATAGACTATTTTCAAACCATACTAGAGACTTAACAAACCCTCTTAAAGGAGGAATAACTTCCCAAGCCTACTCCAAAGAGCGTATGACTATGCTTGTGAAAATCAGTGAACATACTCCTGGTCAGGAGTGGATGTGTGAACCTACTCCCTGTTGGGAGAGGGTGTGTGAACCTACTCCCTGTTGGGAGTGGATGTGTGAACCTACTCCCTGTTGGGAGAGGGTATGTGAACCTACTCCCTGTTGGGAGAGGGTGTGTGAACCTACTCCCTGTTGGGAGAGGGTGTGTGAACCTACTCCCTGTTGGGAGAGGGTGTGTGAACCTACTCCCTGTTGGGAGAGGTGTGTGAACCTACTCCCTGTTGGGAGAGGGTGTGTGAACCTACTCCCTGTTGGGAGAGGGTGTGTGAACCTACTCCCTGTTGGGAGAGGGTGTGTGAACCTACTCCCTGTTGGGAGAGGGTGTGTGAACCTACTCCCTGTTGGGAGAGGGTGTGTGAACCTACTCCCTGTTGGGAGAGGGTGTGTGAACCTACTCCCTGTTGGGAGAGGGTGTGTGAACCTACTCCCTGTTGGGAGAGGGTGTGTGAACCTACTCCCTGTTGGGAGAGGGTGTGTGAACCTACTGACGATCGTCAATGTTTGATGGAACGACGTCATGTAGGTCACGTGACTGAGGGAGGGGAGACCGGCCACTACCTAAACAGGTACCCGGCAGTATGACTAGTGGTCTCACACTACATGAACACCACAGTAAAATGTAACATCCTACCTACAACATAGCTAAATCAAATAATAGTATAAAGTAAGACATTTTCGTTTTAGCTAATAACGGAAATATCTCCAATATACCATTATGATAAAAATACACAAAATATAAAATATTGGTCAAGGGTATAACCGTAACACCTCCCCCTCACGACCACAGGTCGCACCAAACACAATATCAGAAGCCAAAAACCTCCTACATATAGTAAAATTACTGGAATATGAACACAATAATGATAAAGTTTTTAGAAACTTCTTACTTGATGTGCCAATTTATCTCACTACACAGGAGATACTCTCATTTAACATATAAACAAAACCAAAGTACTACTGCGTCTCCATCTTTGATAACTATTTCTTCTCCGTACAAGGGCAGCGTAGTTAGTGCGGGGACTCCATACAACTCAAAGTTAATGTGGTGATGGAACAGGCACCGCCGATACAGCAGCCAGGAATAACTTGCTTTTGTACTTGGAGAATCATGGAAGGCAGCCGTTAAGAGGTGATAATCCTATCCTAGCAGCTGGAGTGGCTTCAAGGTGTATAACTGAAGAGTGATCATGACACTCCACCTTAGCTCAACACTCCGCATCATCAGTCTAGCTAACACGTAACCTCATAACTGTTGAAATACAAAAATCAAGGACGTAGTGTCAGCTTGTATGATTTAAGTTGAAGATATAGACAGAAAAAAAAAAATGGCGTGTGTAGGGGGAAGGGGGCCACTTGACCGCTCAGGTCGGATGAACGTCAACTCTTCCTTCAACAAAGTCAAGTACAAACTTAAAGACCACACAAGAGCAGTCCAACTATTGGACCTCGACCATGAGGAAACTTTTACTGACAGACCACACAAAACTACGAGGGAGGTGCACTTGTAGCACCAGTACCTGTCCATATACCAAGTGGAAGAAAACTACCCAGAATCTGAGTGAAGACTGGACCTCCAGCAGCTCTACGAGAAGGAGCGGGATTCCTTCTGCAACTATCATGAACAGGTCAAACAATTACCTGCAAGGCGAGACAACGAAGGAACCGACCAGCATATTTCCACTCAGCTCACTTTTATAGAAATCAAACGATTGTTAAGTACATCTCTAGTAGCACCCTGCAGAGATAGTGCAATTTTGAGCACCTGGAGGAATAAGTGAGTCCGGTATTAACCTACATTAGACAAAAGTACTGCCTTGACAAATATACTAGTCAAGGACGCATCATCTCCAACCTGGTCAAGTTTGGTGACCGGCTTAGACAGTAAGCCTCAACATCATGGAAAATTTTGAACAATGGTAGAACGTTGAAACACTGACAACGGACCGCTATCCACCGCATCTTGTTAAACTCACAGTGCAGAAACGGCAGAAGCTCCAAGCGTCAGACTCAGGATTACCATTGCTGAGTCTTGCTAGCATCAGACGAATAATGTTGCCTAGTCAACACCAGCACTTTCCTCTAGAGCACTGAAGAAGTGAGAGGGTCCGGTAGTGGGAGCTCACCACACTGCTCCAAGACCGGAAAAGTAAAGAGGTTGTGACACCTCAGACATTACCTCTTGAAATTCTTTTCAATAATAATTTTCTAAATAGCAACCGTTTGCTAAACACTAAAAGTTGACACTACCAGATACATGATGAACATATAAATAACATTCACAGTCAAAATGCTTTATCAGTGAAGACTGAAGTCGGCGAGAGACAGCTTGACACAGTAGATACACCATGAACATATAATTAACACATGTTCAATCAAAACACTATCTCGATGAAGTTTACTGAAGTCAGAGAAACAGTCAGGGTGATTTGAACAGTCGGCTAAGCATCAACTGCCGAAGCTTTTTATACAAACGGGCCACAAACTGTGGACCTGACACTGTTGAGAAGTGGCGTACATGGCAACCAAGATCACGGCGCCACCATAACGATGAACACAGACGAGGGTGATGAAATACTAACAGAAGACGAGTCCAGGTGGGGACAGCGTTGCCTCTCACACATACGCCCTTACCTTCATATCTTCAATATTCTGAAACTTTTCACGTACATGCAGCATACAGCCATTTTCTACTCGGAGAGACACTCACCAATATACCAATCTGGCGGAAGTACCAGCAGACCTCTGCTCAGGGACTAGTTTGTCAGGCTAGTATGTCAGAAGGCGCTGACTTATACTCATGACACTGCTCCACCAGTGTCATCCGCACCAGACTTGCAAGGCAGAACCGTCAATCAAGTTCTGCTCCAATACTCACCAGTTTAGTGGAAACATAAGCAGACGTCTGCTCAGGGACTAGTTTGTCAGACTAGTATGTCAGACGGATGCAGACTTCTGCTCAGGGACTAGCTTATTAAACAGGGGCTAGTGTCAAAAGTATACCAACTTTTGCTCAGGGACTAGCTTGTAATATAGAGGCTAGTGTGTCAGAAGTATATGTTGACTCCTGCTCAGGGACTAACTTGTACTATAGAGGCTAGTGTGTCAGAAGGGTACCAACTTCTGCTCAGGGACTAGCTTGTAGCATAGAGGCTAGTGTGTCAGGAGGCGAAGGCAGGTTCCTGCCCAGGGACTAGTTTGTACTATAGAGGCTAGTGTGTCAGAAGTATACCAACTTCTGCTCAGGGACTAGCTTGTAGCATAGAGACTAGTGTGTCAGGAAGCATGCAGAAAACTAATGCTGGGAGTGAAACCTATACTCAGGCATCACGAACAACGACGTCTTGAAGTAAATACGAAGAGCATCTGGCTCTTCCTGAAGTGTCGGTCGCGTCTCTACGTTCATGTCAGTCTGCTGGACATGAATACCTCCAAAATGACTTCTTCCAGGCGACGAAGGAGTTCCAAGCGAGATACTCAGAAGAAATGCAGCAGCACGAGACAATGACTAGAAAACAGTAGTTCTTCAAAGCATGTCTTAAGGTTCAGACGAGCCGCTTCTCTAAGCGTCCTCATAACTGAGTCACAACACAAGTTGCTAAACAACGACTCAGACAGTAACAAACAGGAAAACAATCGCTGGTTCACACATGAGGAAAGCAATACGAGAAAGCACATGTCGCTTGCCATAAGTTCCTCTGACAAGTCAGACTCAACCAGTGACTTTTCTGGCTTAAACTTCCTGTCAAGAGCACTTGTTAATGTCTCTCTGACAGTAGTTAGACATTCTTTACTACTTCCTTAGGCGAATTCCTTTGAAGAATTCTGTGTGGAGTCACCCGTGACTATCATGTCACCCGCGACAATAGTGTGTCACCCCGACTTCTCTAAGAATAGTCCTTACAGTTTTTTCCTCACCTCCACTGAACACTTGTTCCGGAGGACCAGAGGTGATAATCTCGCACCACACACTGTTTCCATAAAAGCTTGAATAAATATGAGTTTTCCTTCTCATATTAGCTTTTAATGTCTGCAAGACAGACAATAAGATCAACAGCTCTACAAAGATTTCTATATGCAGAAATCGCACAGAGGCACCAGCATTAACAGCTAGAACAGTAGCTGAACCAACAATACCAACAGCAAGGCTGCAGAACAGATTAATGAAGTCCACATTAATCTGCAGTGATAAGGAACTTGAGGTAGGTCCTGTTCCAAAATGTCATAACTAACTTTTATCCTTCAATATACCAACTAGAATTATATGCTTCGTCCCAGGACCGCAGTGATTCAAAAATGACAAAAGGTTCTTGGCCTTAATACTAAGGGCGAAAACAACAGCACCAACCATGCTAACTCCCATCGTGTGGATGCTCAGGACCCTGGGTTACAGGTACAAAGAAGAATGTCCAACAACAGAGAGGGAGACAAATCAATCACCAGAGCTCCAACCGTATAGGGAGACACCTACCAAGAACTCGCCAAAGTCAATCCTTTCACTCTGCCCAATAATAGTGTCGCCAATACCAAAAGCAAAAGGGAAAGAGACATAGTTACTTATACCCTGTGGTTGCTTATCTTCAGGGTGAGAGGTAAGCGAGAGCCAAACATCAGTAGCCATCATTGCTGGAAGACAAACAAGTTAGCAACTTCCCGTTCTAGATACTTCTCTGTACAGACTGTCAAAATATAACGTTGAGACCTAGCTCCCCTATCTGATGGTTTAGAACTTCTGCATGAAGGTGTACTTGAGCCTCAGATGATCCTGACATTATGAAAATAAGTTCCTAACAAGAATGATAATATGGCCTAAGAGATTTTAGATCATATCTCCATTTACCTCGGATCAACCTCCCGGACAGGCCCCCATTTCTTACGATCAGGGCCTCATTTATTAGCCTGTTTTGCCCCGTCATAACAAGATATTTAATTAAGCTTTGATTGTTTCATCGTTAGAGAAAATCATTATAGTATTAGGGTAATTTTTAGGAGATTGACCCAAGCAAGTAAAATTTGAGAATTTAATATAAAATAATTCATATAATTATTCAGTGTATGGTATAAAGTTATCTATCATGATAAACTTTATTCGAAAACAGTCGAACTATGACTATATGTTTCTGTACAATAATCATACTCAATGACATAAGTTTTATACAAATAATAATTTACATTAACGTTTCGCAATACAATAACTGAGACTATTTCCTCAATAAAGGCAGAGAAGTATAAAATATCAATTGAAACATCAAATACATTTTCTTGAGACGACAATTCAGAATACTGACCAAAGCTCTGCTAATACAAGCTATAACCGTAAGTCGGGAATGAATAGACAAGTTTCAAACCATATTAGAGACTTAACAAACCCTCTTAAAGGTGGAATAACTTCCCAAGCCTACTCCAAAGAGCGTATGACTACTCTTGTGAAAGTCAGTGAACCTACTCCTGGTCAGGAGTGGATGTGTGAACCTACTGACGATCGTCAATGTTTGATGAAACGACGTCATGTAGGTCACGTGACTGAGGGAGGGGAGACCGGCCACTACCTAAACAGGTACCCGGCAGTATGACTAGTGGTCTCACACTACATGAACACCACAGTAAAATGTAACATCCTACCTACAACATAGCTAAATCAAATAATAGTATAAAGTAAGACATTTTCGTTTTAGCTAATAACGGAAATATCTCCAATATACCATTATGATAAAAATACACACAATATAAAATGTTGGTCAAGGGTATACCCCTAACAATGCCTCACCACCAAACAATCACCATATAGCAAGCCGCCTTCCTCTGTCACCAACCTACGCCAGCCGCCAGTCCCCACCACCAGCTAAACCTTCCCAAGAAAGATGCAGCCTGCGCAGCAAGCCCTGTTCGTGCCTTCTACATCGACAACAAATTCTCGATTCTCCAGCTCCTGCCACTATAGCTCCGCTGCTGGGTCAAGCCCTGGCTCTTTATCTACGACTCAAGACCTTCCTATCACCGACTATACTTCGTCTGTCCACACTTCCCCTCTAACCCTCTTGTGGGTCTTACCTCACGTCATCAAATTCAAGTTCACCAGCTGACTTGATTTATCTTATACGTAACAAACGAACCCTACCTAAAGTCTTTTAACAACAGAGTCCTGCCAGCATTATTTCCAACACAATCCTACCAGAGGTCTTCTACTAATAGTCTTCTGGTAACAATCCTTCCCGTAGTATTCTTCCAATAGCGTCCCGTCTTATACACTTGAATCCTACCAACAGAATCCCAAGAAACGAATCCTGCCAATAATTCTTCTATCAGGTATTTATCAAACAGGTTA
This sequence comes from Cherax destructor, assembly GCA_009830355.1. NCBI lineage: Eukaryota > Metazoa > Arthropoda > Malacostraca > Decapoda > Parastacidae > Cherax > Cherax destructor. Next base: position 902 of record WNWK01042547.1, on the reverse strand, counting down.
CATACAGTGTTATTAACTGTGGTGTAGCAGACAGACTTTATACACATCACAACACAACAATGGTGGTGAAAAACACATAACAGCAGAGAGGAACTTTCACCTGTGAAACAAAGTTATTCATTCAATTCTTCCTTTCCAAAATTGTGTCTTTTTCATTACTTACTGACTTTGTGCCATATGTCTCTGCAATATAGTGCACCACAACATTCACTGTGCGGTATATGTTAACATTTACACATCACAGTACATAACAGTATGGAGACAGTAACACAGTGATACTGGCCAGGGTTTTGGCAGCCACCACCAACATTCTTATTGTCAAGTGATCGAATCATCCAAGTTGACAGTTTTTTTTTTTATCACCGAAAATTTTTTTTTTGCATCTGTGATGGTGAATGTATTTTACGTCATTAATAAAGAAAACATGTGTGAAAACTAAGACTTATTTAATAATTAATTTACTTAAACAAAGTGTTTATTAAAATGATTTACAAGAATATTTTCTTTGTCTTAACCTCAAGTCTCTCAAGTTAGTCACTTCTTCAGATATTTACATCTTTTCACAAAATATTTCAGCAAAATATTGTAACCTCATTCTATTTTCTCAAGAAAATTGACATTATATAATCAAAATTATTCTTAATTCTCCCACACTATTTACAGAATTGTTTAACTTAAACAAACGTGTGGGAGAGTGCAGATATGCCTATGAGACGTGTACACATGAGTATATAAGTGTGTTTGTAGCATGATGTTTGGGTGATGTGGATGAAAGTGAAAAGTAAACATCAGAAAAACTTGTTATTATCCATAATAATCCCAAAAAAAGAGCACAGTTCTTGGGACAGCTGTTAACCTTAACTCCGCTGTCAGCCAGGCTGACATGTACTCGCCCAGGTGGG
>WNWK01042546.1:0-15934 GCA_009830355.1 Cherax destructor | reverse complement strand
TTTTTAACCCGCCCCCAAAAGCCTGAGTTGCCTAGAGATTAGAGAATGGTCTGTGCCCCTTTTTGTGCAGTTTTAAAAAAAATTTGGGAATGAAAAAAAATGCACTCTTTTTTAAAAAAAAAAATTTTTTTTTCTCAAAATATTCGGTCAGCTCGGATAACTATATCTATGTGTGGGTTTTTAAGGGTTAAATAATTGTGTAATGTCAGTTTATTTAACAAAATTTTTAAAAAAGGGGGCCCCTCTATTGTCCCTCCACCAAACTATTTTTCCACCAGTTTGTTTTTCCCCCTTTTTTTTTTTCTACCACACTCCCCTAGGCGGGAAAAATTTTTCCCCCCATACCCCCAGGCTTCTTATGTTTCATGGTAGACCTAGCATTTTTGCATCCACCTACTAAACCCCCAACCCACGCCCCCCCCCCCCACCCCCCAAAAACGGTATTATACAGTTACTCTTTCCTTGATTTTTTTTCCCCATTTCTATTTTTGTAAAATTTTGGGGTTCACCATGTTGTGTCCCCCAAATATTTTCTAAGGGTTGTTTTATTTTTATAGATGGGGTTGAAGAAAGTGAATGCTGGTGTTGGAAAGAGGGGGGGGAAAATTTAATAATAAAAATAAATAATAATAATAAAAATTTTTTTTTTGGACATGATAAAAAAAAAATTTTTTTGGGTTTTTAAAAAATTACATGGGGTTCGAAAAACCCCTTTTGCGGGCTTTTTGGGCTTTTTAAAAAAATTAATTTAAAAAACTAAATTGTAAAATTTTTTTGAGATGATACAATGGTAAAGGTAGTATTTAAGCAAATGAAATTTGAACATTTTTTTTTTTCCTTATTAAAAAAATTAATTAAATCAGTTAAAAAATTAAACAATAAAAATTAATAAAATAATAAAAGTTATGGGGGATAATTTATAAAATAAGTAAATTAAATTTCTAAGTTTAAAGTTTGAATATAAGTTGAACTATCAATTAATTAAAATTTTTTTGCAAATGCAACAATTAGGAGATAACAATTTAAAAAAAATTATTGCAAGATTTTTGGGGGAACATAGCCCGTATCTTGGATAGTTTTCCCCGGGTCTTTGAGACTGTCTGGTTTGTTGTATGTTTCAAATTTTGAACTGTAAGATTTTCAAAAATTTTCCCTCTGTGAGTTTTGCGAGGGGGCCCGTTTATAAATATGTTAAGGGGGGTTTTAGCTCTGTTCCCAAAGGGGATAAAATGGTTTTATCAATATTGAAAAGTTTTTGGTATATAGAATATTTTCTGCAATTCAGTATTTGCAGTGTTGGCTAGTTGTCTGGGCTTGGGTGAGAGATAACGATGTAGTGTCATCTGCAAAAGTATGGGTTTGAGTAGTTGAGATGCATTTGGTAGGTCGTTAATGTAAATGAAAAAGAGTAGTGGGCCAAGAACCTTCCCGGGGGACACCTATAATGTTTGCGCGGTGGAGCTAGCTCCATTTGTGTCAATATTGGTTTCTGTTGCTAAGGTATGATTTTAGGTAGTTTAAGGAGTGTCCTCTTATACCATAGTGCGATAATTTTAAGTGTAACAGATCATGGTCAACTGTATCAAAAGCTTTCGTAAATCAATGAAGATTCCCACTGGGATTTTTTTTTTCTAAAGGGGGTGTAAATTATTTCTAACGTGTATAATGGCATCATTTGTATTTTTATTAGGCCTGAATCCAAATTGACAGTGGTTGAGTACGTTGTTGGAGGTGAGGTAGGAATATATTTGTCTATGAATTAATTTTTCAAGATTTTGGAGAGAAGGGTGTTAGATATCGGCCTGTAGTTATTCAGGTCTGTTGATCTCCTCCCTTATGTATTGGGGTGACCCTCGCTATTTTGAGTATTGATGGGAAGGTAGAGGATTCAATGGATTTGTTAAAAGTGTTGCAATAATTGGTGAGAGAACTTATGGGTTTTTTTTTGTATATATAAGGTGGTAAGTTATTTAGGTCACCTGCTTTGCTTTTTAATGTATTGATTAAAATGAAACTTTATTGGGTTGGTTGGGCTAGGAATAGGGTTCAGATAGGTGCCAGTGAGATAGCTTAGGTGGAGTATTAGAACTTGGGATTTTGCTTGCCAGTTTTTTACCTATGGTGGAGAAGAAATCTTGAGTTTGTTTGCTGTTTCAATAGGGGGAGGGGTTCATCTGGTTTTGTTATTTGATTGTTCTGTTTGTGGATATTTTTTTTGTTCCTAGAATTTCAGATAGGGTTTTCCAGGTTTTTTTTATATCACCTTTTGTTGTAATCTGTTCTCATAGTACATTTTTTTTGACCTTCTTATCAGACTCGTTTGTTTGATGAGTAGCGTTTTGTTTGTTCTCTTGATATTTGTCCCATTCTGTACTGTTTTTCATATAGGTGCTTTATATTAATGGACTTGAGTATGCTGGGGTTAGCCAGGGACTATTTAATCTTTTAGTTGTGATTTGTTTAGTTTTTAGGGCAGTGCTTATTATAGAGGTATTGGGTTTTTTTAAGAAAATTATTAATACATAAGTCAGTATCTGGGAAGTTGTCTATTTCTGTTTGCCAGTCAATGTTTGTCATAGCTTTATAAAGCTATTTATAGCTGTCTCTTATGTAGTCTGAAGGTAACTTTAGTAGTTCTAGGGTAATTTTCGGGGATTTGTTATGAAAGGTCGGGTAGTGGTCAGTGGTATTGTCTGTGATTATGCCTGATTTTAATGGGGATATGGTGTTAGCCCAGATATGGTCTAATAGAGAGGCACAGGTCTCAGAGATTCTCGTAGGTTTTGTTATTGTCGGGAGAGCAAGCAGTTGCTCATTTTGTATGTGAATTCAGTTACTAGTGGGTACTGATCTTGTAGGAGGTTTATATTGAAGTCGCCGGAGGATTAAATGGTCTTTGTTCATGTGTGCATCAGTAATCATACTTCCTAATTTTTCACTAAATTGCTGAATGTTTGACTGTGGTAATCTATAGATGTTTATAACTGTGAGAGGTTTTTGTAGATATTTGGATTTAAATTTGCTATTATATATTCTCCATGTTCATCTCTTGTGCAAGTATTGTTAATAATTCAAGCCGGTCTGAGTAGAACATAGCTGTGCCACCTCCTTGTTGGTCTGGCCGACAATTGTGTATGGCTGTGTAACCAGGAATGGCATAGATATCTATAGTATGAGGCTTTAACCATGTTTCAGTGAGAGCAATGATGGACATACTGGCCTGAAGTGAGTTTAATAATGCAGTGAGGTCATCAAAATGTTAGCTAAAGATCTGACATTGTAGTTAAAGATAGTTATGTTATTGTTGGATTTGAGAGTGTTTTAGCCTGTTCTGCTGTGTGTAATGACAATTGTTGTTAGGTTCATGTAAGTCATTTAATAGAAGGTTGATTTCAGGATCACTGTTTGGAATCAAAGATTTAGTGTGATTTATAATTAAACTTAAAATTAGAACAACACAATAGACCTAAGAATAGGACAATGCAAAAGGATTTCTTGGCATGTGAGTTAGTCGTTGAATATGTTTATAAAAAAAGAAAGAATGAGCTAAGGAGTCAATTTCAGCTAATAAGAATCTAAAACTATAGCACCTGGTTAGCACCTGAGTAAGTTAATTAATTAAACAAAAGTTTATATATGAGTGTGATTCTAAAAAAACTTAAGAACAATGAAAATTGCTAAACTTAAAGATATGATATCTGATCAATTGATTTTCTAGTAATTGGATTAACAGACTTTTGAATAGAAGTCACAGAGGTTTAGGATATATCTTTACAGTGTAATTGATTTATTATTTAACAGCTAATAGAACTGGTTGGAAAGTTACTAGATTAGTATTAATTTATAATGGAACAAATATTAAGATTCAGTATTGCACTAGTTGTGATTATAGAATTTATTAAAGGCAATATAATGAAAATCAAAGTTAATTTTTAAAAAGAGAATAAGTGCTAAAGTGTATAAAAATGTACAAAAGTAAAATTTATTAGTATTAAAAATATTAAAAGATAAGTACAATTTTTAGCAAATAAGGTGATTAATAGAACTTATAAATTTAAGCAAGTAAGCTGATAAAAATATATAGGTATGTGGGTTGAAAATGGGCACAAGTAAAAATTGTATGTATTTAAAAATAAAAGTAAAACTATTTGTCAAAAATATTCATCAGAGGATAGACAAATACTTAAATGAGGTAGATGGGCAAAACATACACTACACTATACATAGGGGTTTGGTATTGGACATTGTGTTTATACAGTCTCTGTTATATTTGCATCCCTAAGGAATCTTGATAGTTCAGTCTCAGTTGTGATAGTATACAACTGACCTACACTTGTTTTTTTCACTAGAATTTTTCCATCCCGAGAAACATTGGTGGATTTTATCATTATTCTCTCGCTTAAGTCTTCTGATTCTATACCAGAGGTTCTGACGTTTTTTGGTCAGACACTCATTAATGAATACTTGTTTCCTGGCTTTAATAGATGATCTAATTAGATCTGTTTTCTCGTCATGTGTGGTGAATCTAAGCATAACACTTTTTCTACTATGGGAACCTAGTAATCGTGCTTCTTTTATATCTGTCACTGGTACATTTACGTTCATTTGATCTTTGATGATCTGTAAAGTAATGTCTTTATGTTTGCTTGGGTCATGTCACTGGGAAAGAATGGACTGTTCACTATTACTGCGCTGATAACTTATCTTGTTCGGGTTTGTCCTCTTGTAGTGCAAGGTAGTCATTAAACTGGTTATCCATGTTGTTCTTCCACTCCTTTACTGCTTCCTCAACCTTTGTGTTTATAGATGTTATCTGTTCAGTGTGGCTATTAATGACAGTTTGGAGGGGTTTTGCCAAAATCAGTCATTCCAGTTGTTGTTAACTTTTGTTCAAGGCTGAGGATTTTGTTTTCAAGTTGTGTCATCCTGGTATCTTGTTGTTGAAATGCTTTACGTTGGTCCATATTTTCATTGATTAATTTGATGATGTATGACTTTGGTATCTGGATCATTCGTCATACTTGAGAGATTATCTGGGTGAAGCCAGTGAAGGGGAGCTTGTGGGGAGGCAGCCATGTTTGTTGTTGATGTGTCGCCCTGGGTGGTGGTGAGGGGGTGTAGGGTGTACCGGCGTCCTGGGAGGTGGTGAGGGGGGTGGAGGGTGTACCAGCTTCCTTGGTAGACAAGTTGATTAGTAGATTTCTTGGTGTTTTCTTGTTGATTTGGGATTTTGTTCTTCTGATGTTACGTCTCATTTGAGCACAGTAGTCGGGGAAGTTGGTGCGGCAAGATGAAGCTGTAGGCTGGATTAAGAGATAAAGAATCTGGCACAAAATGGGAGTTGTCACAGTTGCTTTTGGCTGATGACACTGTGATTTTGGGAGATTCTGAAGAGAAGTTGCAAAGATTGGTGGATGAATTTGGAAGTGTGTGTAATAGAAGGAAATTGAAAATGAATGTAGAAAAGAAGAAGTTGATGAGAATAATGAAAAATAATTAGGTAATGAAAACTTGAATATCAGATTGGAGGGAGGAAGGGAGTATGGAGGAAGTGAATTCAAATTCAAATTCAAATTTTTATTTCTTTGCATAGTTTACAATGTGTAATTACAATATTGATTTGCTAAGTGCAAAGAAAGCCACTATTATGCCGAGGCATTTCAGGCAGACTAAACCTAATGCTTTACAGACTACTTAATACTAGACATATATAACATAGTTGGTTCAAATTGAACATTGTTTTTAATATATCTACAGAGGTAGTAGCGGTTTAGCAGTAATTAAATTAACACGTACAGTGGTACCTCTACTTACAAGCAAAATTCGTTCTAGTCGGCTATTCAAGTGCTGATACCGAAGGAATTTTTTCCCATAAGAAATAATGAAAATTAGGTTAATCCATTTCAGACCCCCAAAAATACACTTACAAAAGCACCTACAAAAATACACTTACATAATTGTTCGAGTTGGGAGCTGCTTGTAAGTAGAGGTACCACTCTAGTTGAATAACAAGTACAGTGGACCCCCGGTTTACGTACTGCTCCAAACTCAAACAATTATGTAAGTGTATTTTTGTAAGTGCTTTTGTAAGTGTATTTTTGGGGGTCTAAAAGGACTAATCTAATTTACATTATTCCTTATGGGAACAAATTCGTTTGGTAACGGTACTTGAAAAGCATTCTGAAACGAATTAATTACGTAAACCGGGGTACCACTGTAGTAGTATATTTTAGCACATAATACATAATGAGATTGAGGCCATTTTAGTTTTGAAATAATTTTATAAAATTTGGCAATTTTTGGGTTGATGGTGGTGATAGTACAGTGGAACCCCGGTTTACGATGTTATCACCTTACGTTATTTTCGGTAACCGATATTTATAACGTAAGAAATTTGTTTGTGGTTTACGATGTTTGCTTCGTTTACCGACATTCGTACCGGACCTGTCCGCTTGGCGCCCAGCTGAGCGCGCACTCCAGGGAGCGTCAGTGCTATTGTTTACAAGCGAGAGCGACCACCCACCCACACCCACGCATTCATACCAGTATATTGTCATTATTCCACTGCTGTTTTTAGTGCTTGCAACTGCTAAATAAGCTACCATGGGTCCAAGGAAAGATCCTAGTGCTAAGCCTGTGGCAAAGAGGAACAGAAATATATGTACGATAGAAGTGAAGAAGGAGATAATAGAAAAATATGAAAGTGGAGTGCGTATCAGTGAGCTACCACTCCTCTCCTCCAGCCCATGGACCAGCAGGTCATTTCCAACTTTAAAAAACTCTATACCAAAGCAATGTTTCAAAAGTGCTTTGATGTGACCACAGACATGAACATAACCCTAAGAGAATTTTGGAAAAACCATTTCCATATGCTGCATTGTGTACACCTTATAGGTAAGGCTTGGGAGGGAGTGACTACCAGGACTTTGAACTCTGCCTGGAGAAAATTGTGGCCAGACTGTGTCCTAGGGAGGGATTTTGAAGGTTTTAGCTGAGCCTCAGAACCCTGAGCCTGAGCCTGAGCCTGAGCCTGTTTTGGAAGAAATTGTGGAATTGGGCAAGTCTTTGGGGTTAGAGGTGAGTGGTGACGATGTGGAACAGTTGGTGGAGGAGCACAAGGAAGAGCTAACCACTGAAGATCTGCAAGAGCTTCAACAGCAACTGGAACAAGAGAGCAGAGGTCAGGACAATGGTTCAGAGGAGGAGGTGGAGGTGGAACAAAAATGGAAGAATGTGCCTTCTTCAAGGATTAGGGAGATCTGTGCCAAATGGAGTGATGTGCAAGCATTTATGGATGAATATCACCCTAACCATGCTGTTGCAGGCCGTGCTGGTAACCTGTACAATGACACAGTGGTGTGTCATTTCAGGGATGTGTTAAAGAATCGCCAGACACAGATCCCCCTGGACAAATTTGTTGTTAGAAAGAGGTCTAGTGACTCTCAAGCTGGTCCTAGTGGCATTCAAAGAAAAAGGAAGTAACCCCAGAAAAGAACTTACCACCTGCAGTGTTAATGGAAGGGGATTCCCTTCCAAACACTAGCATACTACTCCACCTTCTCCTCCTCCCGTCCTCCACACATCAACAACTCTTCAATAAATGTAAGTGACATGTTATTGTATAATATTTGCATGTATTTATGTATTCTTTATTAAATTGTGTATTATTTAATGTCCAAAAGTTCTAAAAAATATTTTATTTAACTACTTTTGGAAGTCTTGGACGGATTAAATTTATTTCCATTATTTCTTATGGGGAAAATTGATTCGTTTTACGATTGTTTCGCCTTAAAATATGCCCTCTCTGACGGATTAAAATCGTAAACCGAGGTACCACTGTATATAGTGTTTGTGTTGTTAGTTTTGGAAGATGAGATGAGTTCTAAGTAGAGCCTTAAATTGGTGTGCAGGCAGGGGCCCTTTTGTATTTTCAGGCAATGAATTCCAGATCTTTGGGCCCTTTATATGCATTGCATTTTTGCATAGGGAGAGATGGACACCAGGAATATCAAAGAGTGTTTTGTGTCTTGTGTTATGCAAGTGAGTTCTATTGTAGTTCTCAAGAAGGAGTTTGAGAGGAGGGTTTATATTGGAGAATAATGTTCGGTGTATGTAGTAGGCACAATAAATATAAGTGGATTTTGTATGTTAAGCAGGTTCAACCTTTAAATGGCAGTGGGGTGTGTTGCCCCGCACAGGAGTTTGTAATCATTCTCACAGCAGCTTTCTGTTGTATAATTAAAGGTTTAAGGTGATTTGCTGTGGTTGAACCCCATTCACAAATTCCATAGGTGAGATAAGGGGAATGAGAGAGTGGTAAAGAGCAAGAAGTGCCGCTTGGGGTACATAGTACCGTATCTTAGAAAGGATGCCTACTGTTTTGGAGATTTTTTTGGAAATATGCTCTATGTGGGTCTGAAATTTAAGACAGCTGTCAATGTGGAGCCCTAGAAATTTTTGTCAGTGTGTCTTGAAATGGAGGAACCATTTATTGATATGTTTAGCTGAATATTTGCAGCTCTGTTACCAAACAGTACGAAGTAGGTTTTGTCGATATTGAGAGTAAGTTTGTTGGTCATCATCCAAGTGAATATTTTTAGCAGCTCATCGTTTACAGTGTTTCTAAGTATGGTTTAGTTTGGGTGAGAGAAGATATAGGTAGCGTCATCTGCAATAAGAACAGGTTTAAGTAGTTTGGAGGCATTAGGGAGGTCATTGATGTAAATGAGAAAGAGTAGTGGTCCAGGGACACTGCCCTTGGGGACTCCAACTAGAACAGGTTGTGTGATGGAGGCAACACCATTTGTGTATACATACTGGTGTCTATTGCTAAGATATGATTTAAGGTAATCGAGTGAGTGTCCTCTGACCCCCTAATGTTCAAGTTTTAGGTGCAAGAGATCATGGTCAACTGTATCAAATGCTTTCTGTAGGTCTATGAAGAGGCCCAGTGAAATTTCCTTTTTTTCCAGCGCTGTATATAGTAGCTCGAGCATATGTATAATTGCATCATTTGTGCTCTTGCTTGGCCTAAACTCAAACTGGCATGGATACAAGGTAGGAGTAAACTTGCTTGTGTATTATTTTTTTGAAGATTTTAGATAGAAGGGGTAGGTTTGATATAGGTCTATAGTTATTTAAATCAGTAGAATCACCTCTTTTGTGGATTGGTGTAACCTTTAATATTTTATTTTTTTATTTGGACATGATACAAAGAATTACATTTGGTTATTGAGATTACATGAGGTGTACATGACAAAAGCCCCTAGTATGCAGGGCATTTTGGGCAGACTTAAAATTAACTTAAAAAACTAAATTGTAAGAATTTTTGTAGATAGTATACAATGAGTAAAGGTGAGTATTTAAGCTATGAAATTTGAACATAGTTTTGTACTTTTGTCTTCATTATAAAATTAATTAAATCAGATTAAACAAATTAAAGCAATAATAATAATAAAATAATAAAAAGTTATGGTTGATAATTTATAAAATAAGTAAAGTTGCATATCTAAGTTTTAAAGTTTGAATATAAGTTGAACATATCAATTAATTGTAGCAATTTATTGCAGCAATGCAACTAATTGAGTGAGATAACAATTTAAAACAATTAATTGCATTGCAGTTAGTTTACGTGGTCATTATAATGTAAGTGTTGTGGGAATAATTAGCTAAGTAAGTATTATTCATAACAGGTTTTACATTCATTCATTCGTTCATTCATACATTACATTGACTTTAAAGTCAGGTTTACGTTAAGTGATTATTCTACTTTGCTGGGAATGGTTGATATGGAGCAATTAGCTTTGGGTGATAAGGTGGTTTTTAGCATCGTTTTGAATTGGGGTACAGGTAGGGTTTCTTTGGCAATGACAGGTAATGAATTCCAAATTTTCGTGCCTTTTATGTGCATTGAGTTTTTACATAGTGTTAGGTGGACACGGGAACATCGAGAGTGATCTGTGCCTAGTGTTATTGTCATGTGTCCTGTTAAAATTAGTAAGGAGAAGTTTGAGTGGTGGGTTAATATCTGCATAGAGTGTTCTATGTATGTAATAGGCACAGTAAAAAGTATGGATGTCTTGTATGGTGAGTAAGTTTAGGTTTTTGAATATTGGTGGAGTATGTTGCCTGGAGTGAGAATTTGTTGTTATTCTAACTGCTGCCTTTTGTTGTGTTATTAGTGGTCTGAGATGAGTTATTGATGTAGAGCCGCATGCGCAGATTCCATAGGTGAGGTAGGGGTAAATGAGTGAGTGATATAGGGTAAGGAGAGCTGGTTGTGGAACATAGTACCGTATCTTGGATAGTATTCCCACGGTCTTTGAGACTTTCTTGGAGATTTGTTGTATATGTGTCTGAAATTTGAGGCCACTGTCAAGATGGATTCCTAAGAATTTTCCCTCTGTGAGTTTTGCGATAGGGGACCCGTTTATCATTATGTTAAGTGGTGCGTTTGTAGCTCTGTTCCCAAACTGGATAAAATAGGTTTTATCAATATTGAGAGTAAGTTTGTTGGTCATCATCCAGGTAGATATTTTCTGCAATTCAGTATTTGCAGTGTTGGCTAGTGTGTCTGGGTTTGGGGTGAGAGATAACGTATGTAGTGTCATCTGCAAAAGTATGGGTTTGAGTAGTTGAGATGCATTTGGTAGGTCGTTAATGTAAATGAGAAAGAGTAGTGGGCCAAGAACACTTCCCTGTGGGACACCTACGGTAATAGTTTGCACGGTGGAGCTAGCTCCATTTGTGTACACATATTGGTTTCTGTTGCTAAGGTATGATTTTAGGTAGTTTAGGGAGTGTCCTCTTATACCATAGTGCGATAATTTTTACTGTCTTGAGTAGGGATGGGAAGGTTGAAGATTCAATGGACTTGTTAAAGTGTTGCAATTATGGGTGGTAACAAATGAGAAGCTTTTTTATACATAAATGGTGGTAAGCTATTTAGGCCTCCTGCCTTGTTCTTTAGGGTTTTGATGATGAGTGAGAGTTCAGTATGATTTGTTGGGGTTAGGAAAAAAGTATTTGGGTAGTTGCCAGTGAGGTAGTTTTTTGGTTGTATGTTTGAGTTCGGGATTTTGCTTGCTAGTGTTGTTCCTACAGTGGAGAAAAAGATATTTAGTTTGTTGACAGTATCCGTTGGCGGGATGAGAGGTTCATTAGGTTTAGTTAAGTTAATTATATTTTTTCAAGGCAGTTTCCTAGATCCTAGGATTTCAGAGAGAGTTTTCCACATCTTTTTCATATCCCCTTTTATGTCATAAAATCTGTTTTCGTAATACAGTTTTTTGGCCCTTCGTATTAGATTCGTAAGCGTCAACGAGTATCATTTCGTCTGTCCTTCATAATTTGACCCAGTCTGTACTGTTTTTTGTATACATGTTCTTTTGTCAGTGGAAGTGAGGATGCTGTTTGTAAGCCACGGGCTGTTTAATCTCTTGGCTGTGATTTGTTTTTATCGGACAATGTCTGTTGTAGAGCTTTTGGGTTATTGCAGAAAACTTTTTAAACATTCGTCAATATCGAGGCTCAGGCACTAACTCACTTTGCCAGTCAATGTTACTTAACCCTTTGGGGGTCCACAGGCCCTCTCCGAAACTCGTTCTCGGGTCCCAAATTTTTCGGAAAAAAAAAAATCTTATGAAATGATAGAGAATCTTTTTCCAATCACAACGACACCAAAATTATGAAATTTGATCGAAAACTAACGGAATTATGCTTTCGCGAAGTTAGCGGTATCGATGACATTTATGCATCGGCGATTTCGCCCACTTTGAGCCTTATTTTCGGCAAATTCCAATGTTTCAGTCCACTAAAATTATAGCTATTTCGCTAGAATTCCATTTTTCTATCAATTGAGTACAGGAAACAGCCAATTTACCGATTTCAACTACCCAATGAGGTGGTCAGAAATTCGCAATTTGGCCAATTTCACACAAATTTCAAAAGATTCCAATTTCAAAATAGGGTCCAGAATAAATGAGACAGACATTCCTGGCACTCAGACAACATTTTATCTGTTCATTAGTCACGTCTTCAGGCTCCTTTTACATTACTTTTGCTTTCCATTTTGAATTTTTATTCTCACAAAAAATAAAAGATTTACTGTTATGTATACAACTGCATCATTGTAAAAATGGTATAAATAATATCAACGCACTTGTGCAAGAATATTAGACTACCCAGTTGATGTGTATTGGACGCATGGTGTGATTTGTTTACTCTTGAACATAGGCAAAAATCAAACATTTTCGCTACTTTGCGCTCAGTTTCAAGGTACAGTGGACCCTCGCTATTCGAACACTCCAAAACTCACACTCATTCCAGAATGCTGTTCAAATGCTGTTTCCAAACAATTTATTCCCCTAAGGAATGATGTAAATTAGAGTAGTCCATGTCAGACCCCCAAAAATACACTTATAAAAGCACTTACATAAAAGGGTGAGTTTTGGAGTGTTCGAATAGCGAGGGTCCACTGTACTTGTCATCTTGAAACCAGTCAAAATTATCTCTATTTCTGTAATATAGCATCCATTTTATGAAATGAGACTAAGAAAATGAGAATACAAGCATAAATAACATACGAAAATAGACTGCAAAGTCGCTGTTTTAAACCAAAAACACGGTCAGTTTTTTTTCCTCATTATGCACTGTGTGGTGCAGGATTTTTTTTATACTGCGCACACTGACCGCACAGACCCATTCTAGGCCTACCAGCCTGTTTCTGCTTGATTTGAGGGTGCTAGAATTTAGGTGTACTAGTACGACCAAAACCCTGGTGTTTGAGCCGTACTAGTACTGTTGAAACCCTGAAAGGGTTAATGCCGAAATAAAATTATTTACAGATGTTTCATCATGTAGTAGGAAAGAGATCTTACTTGTGTCCTGTGGGAGTTTACATAAGTTTGTTATGAGAAAGGTGGGATAGTAGTCTGTGGAGTTATCTGTGATAATGCCTGCTCTTAGTGGGGATATAGTTAGTCCAGATATGGTCAAGTAGTGAGGCACTTGTTTCAGTGATTCTTGTTGGTTTGGTTATAGATGGTAGGAGTAAGCAGTTGCTCATAGTGTTAATGAATTCAGTTGCTTGTGGGTCATGTTCATGGATGAGGTTAATGTTGAATCACCTGTTAGTATCAGGTGGTGTTTATTCATCTCTGCATCAGTTATCATGGATCTTGGGTTTTCATTAAATGTGTAAATATTTGCGTGAGGGACTCTGTAGATAGCTCCAATTGTTACGGGTTTGTTAAGGTTTTTGGCCTTGATTTTTGCAAATGTATATTCACCATTTTCATCCCTGGTGCAGGTAGATTTGATGCATTCAAGTTCATCATAGTAGTAGATTGCTGTGCCAGCTCTTGTTTGATCGGGCCTACAGTTGTGTATGGCTGTGTAACCATATACTAGTACAGTGGTCCCTCGGTTTTCGCCGAAAATTTGTTCCAGAATGCTGCTCAAGTGCCATTACCGAACGAATTTACTTCCTTAAGAAATAATGTCACGTAGGTTAGTCTATTTCAGACCCCCAAAAATACACTTGCAACAGCACTTACGAAAATACACTTAAATAAATGTTCAAGTTTGGAGATGCACGAAAACCGAGGGACCACTGTATAGTAAAGATGTTTGCAACATCATGTTTAAGCCAGGTTTCAGTGAGTTATGATTGACATACTGGCATGCAGAGAACTGAGTAATGATAGGAGGTCATCAAAGTGTTTACTCAATGACCTGACATTATAATTGAATACTGTAATATTATTGTTGGTACTGAGTACTGTCTTGGCCTGACTAGCAGTGTAGTAAAGGCAATTATTGTTAGGATTGTTTATGCCATTTAATAAGAGGATGATATCAGGATCAATGTTAACATTCATATGACTAATGAAGAATGTATGTACAACTAATAGTAAAAAATACACTAACTAATACGAAGGATTGATATATTGACTTAGACAACTTGTATAAAAATATTGCATGAGCTAATATGAAGAGCTCACAAAAGGCACTAAAAGTATAAGTATCAAAGATCTGTCTAAGAAATGAAAGAGGAATGAATATACAGAGCTTAAAATTAAAAAATACTAATTGAAAGTAAGGGGAAGGAATAATAAAAGTGAAAATAATTTTGACCAAAATTTTTAATGAGGTTTGTGGATACATGTATATATTAATGTAAGTTGGAAGCTTACTGAATAAAAAATGTGTGGCAGATAGTAATAATGGAATTCAACAAATCTGGAAATAATAAGATAGTAAAATCTGGTGTTTAAAATTACAAGTAAAGCAATAAATGTAAACACTATAAAGGATAGTGGCTGCACTTGGAAGGCAGGCTGCCAGGTATGATAGTTGTGGCCTGCACTTGGAAGGCAGGCTGCCAGGTATGATAGTTGTGGCCTGCACTTGGAAGGCAGGCTGCCAGGTATGATAGTTATGGCCTGCACTTGGAAGGCAGGCTGCCAGGTATGATAGTTGTGGCCTGCACTTGGAAGGCAGGCTGCCAGGTATGATAGTTGTGGCCTGCACTTGGAAGGCAGGCTGCCAGGTATGATAGTTGTGGCCTGCACTTGGAAGGCAGGCTGCCAGTTATGTTAGTTGTGCCCTGCACTTGGAAGGCAGGCTGCCAGGTATAATAGTTATATAAGAAGTAAATCATTGTATAAGGTGATTTCTAGAATGATAGCACAAAATTAAGTCACACACACTACTGTGTGAGAAACATGAGACAGTGAGGTAGTTATAATAATAATAATAATACTTTATTGAGACATGGTACAATGATACATGGTACACAAGAAATATAGTTATTAATGAGATGTACATGCCAAAAGCCCCTAATATGCTGTGCATTGCGGGCATTCTTAGGTCTACTTAATTCTAGACTACATGGTAAAAAGTTATGGTTGATAATTTATAAAATAAGTATAATTGCGTAAGTTATAAAGTTTGAATATAAGTTGAATATATCAATTAATTGTAGCAATGCAACTAATTGAGTGAGATAACAATTTAAAACAATTAATTGCATTGCAGTTACAGTTTACGTGGTCATTATAATGTAAATGTTATGGAAATAGTTAGCTTAGTATGTATTATTCATAACAGGTTTTTACATTTAAGTGATTAGTCAGGTTTTTACATTAAGTGATTATTCTACTTTGTTGGGAATGTTTGATATTGGGCATTTAGCTTTGGGTGAGAAGGTGGTTTTAGCATCGTTTGAATTGGGGTACAGGCAGGGTTTCTTTGGCAATGACAGGTAATGAATTCCAAATTTTCGTGCCTTTTATATGCATTGAGTTTTACATAGTGTTAGATGGACACGGGGAACATCGAGGAGTGATCTGTGTCTAGTGTTATGGTCATGGGTCCTGTTAAAATTGCTAAGGAGAAGTTTGAGTGGTGGGTTAATATTTGCATAGAGTGTTCTATGTATGTAATAGGCACAGTAAAAAGTATGGATGTCTTGTATGGTGAGTAAGTTTAGGTTTTTTAATATTGGTGGAGTATGTTGTCTGGAGTGTGAATTTGTTATCATTCTAACTGCTGCCTTTTGTTGTGTTATTAGTGGTCTGAGATGAGTTATTGATGTAGAGCCCCATGCACAGATTCCATGGGTGAGGTAGGGGTAAATGAGTGAGTGATATAGGGTAAGGAGAGCTGGTTGTGGAACATAGTACTGTATCTTGGATAGTATTCCCACGGTCTTTGAGACTTTCTTGGAAATTTGTTGTATATGTGTCTGAAATTTGAGGCCACTGTCAAGATGGATTCCTAAGAATTTTCCCTCTGTGAGTTTTGTGATAGGGGACCCATTTATCATTATGTTAAGTGGTGGGTTTGTAGCTCTGTTCCCAAACTGGATAAAATAGGTTTTATCAATATTGAGAGTAAGTTTGATGGTCATCATCCAGGTAGATATTTTCTG
>WNWK01042545.1:0-15934 GCA_009830355.1 Cherax destructor | reverse complement strand
AAGAAAATTCACTGTTAAATGTCTCACACACACGAATGTCTATAATAGAATAGAGTCTAATGATGAATGAACGACGAGTGTAGGTGGAGAGAATATATTCCTGGTCGTTGACTGCTCGACGGTCTTGAAATGCGCTTACCGAAGAACTCACACAGCAAGCTTTTACGTTGGCGCTCTGGGATGAAGGAAGACACTCTCGACTTGCTATGTGAGCCGAAACAATGCTGCTGGTACCCCAGATAGGGTAGAAAATACCACAAAGTATTGCCTGGTAGTGGGTAGTGTGAGCAGGTGGTTTGTTTTGTTTACAGCAGCGTGGGTGGTGGGTGGCGAGCGTGGATGACGTCACTGCTGCCTGACTCGCTGGCGGTGGGAGGTGACGTCACGGCGTTCGGCCAGTACACGAATTCTCATGGCCTTGGGACCACTAACCCAGGTGGCTTTTTGCACAATAAGCCACAGGAATGGTGAATATCACTCTGACAAGCGTCCAACTTGTAGCACAGAGCGATTGGAGACAATACTTCAAGGAACTGGCTTTCCTGACGAAACGACTGGCTTACTTGTATTTCTGGCTTTCCTGAAGAGCTGGCTTAGCTCTCTGGACTGATGGACCTGAATGCTCTTACTTGCACACAGCAGTGAAGAATTGGGTGGATGGCAGGAGACACTGGATGACTATAGGCTGGCTTAGGCTCTTCCCATAAACTGGCTTACTTGTTGGCTTAATTGCAAAACCCAGATAAACTCTTCGGATGTTTACTTGCAATTAGAAGCCAGAAGACTGGAGACACTGCTTCAGAAGAGTCTTGGATGACGACACCGATGAGGGAAGTGAGGTAACGGCTGGTATGACGCTGGAGGCACGGACCACCGGTTCTTCCTCTGCTTGTTAAATCTGCTCAGATTACACAAAATCTAGGCCCACAAGCTGCCACCATTTGTGTTGTGGGGTTCTTTTCATAGATTTGGTAATATTAACAGACGATGAGCTTGGTTTTTTGGTAGCGTTTAATGAGGCGTTGGATATATGGGAGCTGAGAGCCGATGCCTGTGTCCGCCTGCTAGGCCTACCCGAATGGTACTGACTACTAGGGCCGCACGGCACAGGGGCATTCAAAAGGCAGGCCTATGATTGGCTAATGCCAGATCACATGGGCAGAGGTTGGAAATCACGTGAACAGCTATGGCTTAGCCGTTAGAAATACGAACCGTACAACCCTGCCTTGGTGGGAATCGGCCGATGTGTTAATAAAAATAAATAACTAATAATAATCACTCTCGGGCACATTAAATTTCTTATTTTACGTTAATATAGACATTTCCCTTAATCTATTATATATTTTTTTCAAAATTATGTAATAAACATGCTACGTAACATATAAGCATGATACATACACCCTCAGTATAAAAATTGACATAAATATGAGATTTGTTTTCCAAGCGGTTTATAGGAGAGTTGGAAGAACTACGTTTTCTCTAGTTACTTAACTGTAGAAAAATATTCCTTTCGTATTCCTTCACTCTATAGCTATTCACGACCCTTGTGGGTTTAGCGCTTCTTTTATTATGATTATAACAATAATTTGCATGAGAATGGGAGTTTTGCTGTTTATTTTGTACTAACTTGTCAGAGCATCATTCCTTCTAAAAATAATGTTACTTGAGAATGGAAGTGTTGGTCTTTATTTATTCTACTGTACCACTGTGGAGACAACTTGTACACAGTGTAAGGTGTTTGTATGAACCATAACCAAACACTTTGTCTGTTTGTTTACATAGTACTCTGCATGGGTGGGGTGGCCAGGCCAGCTACCCTACCTCCCTCCCACACCTGACTTTCTACAAATACTGTAAATACTTTTCATCTCTCACCCTACATTAAGACTACAAATATTTTTAGGTAAGTAATGAGTGTACTGTATATGCATTTTATCACTCTAGGGTGCTTTAAGCATCGTAGTATATTATGTGTGGGTGGGGTGGCCAGAAGGGTTACCATACCTACCCACACCTGACTTCTTACAATAAATACTATTCACCTTTTGCCCTACATGAGGTAAACAATGAGTGTACTGTGTGTGTGTGTTATACGTTTTATTGTTTTATAATGCCTAGTTCTATTGCTAACTTAATATATGTTAGTGTAAACTTGTTATCTGGCTTTTACATACAGTAGGGCCCCACTTATATGGCAGGATAGGTTCCAGGCTAGTGCCTTAAAGCAGACATCGCCGAAAAGCAGAATGCCATTTTTTTCCACTTGTCAATGCATATAAATGCCAGACAACATATTACAACCTCAGGTTCAATGGCCTGTTAACCTGAGTGTAAAGGAGCTTGGAGCAAAGAAACACAGTAGAAGATGTATTGAAATTGTATTTCCTTCAAAAAATCAGTTAGATTAATTCCAGACTTTTGTCTTTTCCTTCACCAAGTAATTGTGATTATATAAGACTTTTGTCTTTTCCTTCACCAAATATAACAAAGGGCTATTTACACATATGTACACTATATACAAAGGAGTAGTGTTTAGTGCACGCCACAGTTGTCTAGGCTAAGCAGCAGCCAAAAGACAGACAACTTTCCACAACCAGCTTTATGCAGGAATTCCAATGACAAACCGCGAGTGGTAACCACGTCACCTTTGTCATTGTTAAACTCACATTTAAATTGGCTGAATCGAGTCGTTGATTTGATGATGGGGCCCCATCACCAAACCCTTAACGATGGTTCGCTGGTTGGAGGGGAGCCTATGTGGGTGTGTTTAACATGCTCCGAATAATGGTTACATACTCTTTGCATGCAACACAACAACTTATGAAAAGATCGGTAGTCATCCAACCTTTCGAATTGGATTTATAATAAACAGGGAGGCTACCTTTTTCATAATTCTTTAGGGCCCTAGGATTCTCTGAGCGATTAATTATCATAGGTTTTAACTTGCAATCACCAGCAGCATTAGCTCCTTGCAAGAGTGTTATCTGACACTCTTGGGGTATCCTGGGTTCTCTACACATTTTTTTTTTTTTTTCAACAAGTCGGCCATCTCCCACTGAGGCAGGGTGACCCAAAAAGAAAGAAAATACCCAAAAAGAAAATACTTTCATCATCATTCAACACTTTCACCACACACATGCATAATCACTGTCTTTGCAGAGGAGCTCAGATACGACAGCTGAGAATAGTCCCTCCCAGCTGTTACTATCCCAGACCCCTCCTTTAAAGTGCAGGCATTGTACTTCCCATTTCCAGGATTCAAGTCCAACTAAATCAATTAACTGGTTTCCCTGAATCCCTTCACAAAATGTTACCCTGCTCACACTCCAACAGCTCGTCAGGTCCCAAAAACCATTTGTCTCCATTCACTCCTATCTGACATGCTCACACATGCTTGCTGGAAGTCCAAGCCCCTCGCCCACAAAACCTTCTTTACCCCTCCCTCCAACCTTTTTTAGGACGACCCTACTCCGCCTTCCTTTCCCTACAGATTTATACGCTCTCCAAGTCATTCTACTTTGATCCATTCTCTCTAAATGACCAAACCACCTCAACAACCCCTCTTCAACCCTCTGACAAATACTTTTAGTAATTCCACACCTTCTCCTAATTTCCACATTCCGAATTTTCTGCATAATATTTACACCACACATTGCCCTTAGACAGGACATCTCCACTGCCTCCAGCCTCCTCCTCGCTGCAGCATTTGCAACCCATGCTTCACACCCATATAAGAGTGTTGGTACCACTATACTTTCGTACATTCCCTTCTTTGCCTCCATGGATAACGTTTTTTGTCT
The DNA here is from genome assembly GCA_009830355.1 of Cherax destructor. Lineage (NCBI taxonomy): Eukaryota > Metazoa > Arthropoda > Malacostraca > Decapoda > Parastacidae > Cherax > Cherax destructor. Next base: position 12,134 of record WNWK01042545.1, on the reverse strand, counting down.
CCACAGATACCTCAACGCACCACTCACCTTTTTTCCTTCATCAATTCTATGGTTAACCTCATCCTTCATAAACCCATCCGCTGACACGTCAACTCCCAAATATCTGAAAACATTTACTTCTTCCATAATCCCTCTCTCCAATGTGATATCCAATTTTTCTTTATTTAAATCGTTTGATACCCTCATCACCTTACTCTTATCTATGTTCACTTTCAACTTTCTACCTTTACACACCCTCCCAAACTCGTCCACTAACCTTTGCAACTTTTCTTTAGAATCTCCCATAAGCACAGTATCATCAGCAAAAAGTAACTGTGTCAACTCCCATTTTGCATTTAATTCCCCAAAATTTAATCCCACCCCTCTCCCCAACACCCTAGCATTTACTTCTTTTACAACCCCATCTATAAATATATTAAACAACCATGGTGACATTACACATCCCTGTCTAAGACCTACTTTTACCGGGAAATAATCTCCCTCTCTCCTTCACACGATAACCTGAGCCTCACTATCCTCATAAAAACTCTTTACAGCCTTCAGTAACTTACTACCTATTCCATACATTTGCAACATTTGCCACATTGCTCCCCTATCCACTCTATCATATGCCTTTTCTAAATCCATAGATGCAATGAAAACTTCTCTACTTTTATCTAAATACAGTGGACCCCCGGCTAACGAACACCCCGGAAATCGTACAATTATGTAAGTATAATATTGTAAGTGCTTGTGGAAGTGTATTTTTGGGGTCTGAAATAGACTAACCTATGTGACATTATTTCTTAAGGAAGTAAATTCGTTCATTAAGGGTGGGGCGAGCCGTTGTCAAGAGATTTGGAAAGGAAGTTTGAAAATTTTTGGAAAAAAATGTTTTGTTACCAAAAAATAGTGCATCATTCTGGCAACATTTTGGTGTAATCAGCTTGTTTATATCATATTTCCTAGTATGTTTTTTCCTTAAATGTATTTTTTTTTTTAGTTTTATCTCTGCAAAAATTAAATTTTTTATGATTATTTCATTAAAAAAACTCTACATAGCAACATCTCTGATGCCTCCATTCAAGTGCAGGGACTCATGACACCTCAGTGGCCTCTGGGGTCTCAACAAGTGCTGATGCATGCAACTCCCTGAGATTTAGCGTGCCATATCCATAGAGTTTCACAGAAAAAAATATATTAATAACTCAGAAATAAGTTATTGACATTGTTTGTAATGTTTTGCGAAAAGTATTAATAGGATTGTGATGATTTTTTCACACATTAATGAGTAATGATGGCTCTACAACCACCCATGAAGGATTTCCGATATCTTTTACAGCTTTGTTTTTATTGATTTTTTTTCCCACAAAATAATGGCAAAAACAAAATCACTAACTTCAACATTTTTTATAATGGAATATACTGACATTTTTGCTAAAAAGGATTGGGTCAACAATTATATAGCCTTTATCTTTCATCTGATGTTAACTAGAGCATTGTACATCTTCCCAATTTTGTAGAAATTTACTGGTTTTGTGACCCCTAAAATTTGGCACATTTTATTTTTTTCTATCTAACCTAAAGGCAAAAAATCATAACAAAGACAGTGTATAGGTTTTTAAAAGCTGTATAAATCACTGTAAAAATCTCATTGAAATTAGACCAAAATAAAGAAAAAAACGTGAATTCATTCGCCCCTCCCTTAATGGCCCTTGAGCAGGCTTCTGGGATGAAGTTTTTCGTCAGCCGGGGGTCCACTGTACTGTTCACATATGTGCTTCACTGTAAACACTTGATCTACACATCCCCTACCCACTCTAAAGCCTCCTTGCTCATCTGCAATCCTACTCTCTGTCTTACCTCTAATTCTTTCAATAATGACCCTGCCATACACTTTACCTGGTATGCTCAGTAAACTTATTCCCCTACAATTCTTACACTCTCTTTTATCCCCATTCCCTTTATATAAAGGAACTATACATGCTCTCTGCCAATCCCTAGGTACCTTCCCCTGTTTCATACTTTTATTAAACAAAAATACCAACCACTCCAACACTATATCCCCCCTGCTTTTAACATTTCTGTCATGATCCCGTCAGTTCCAGCTGCTTTACCCCCTTTCATTCTACGTAATGCCTCATGCACCTCCCCACACTCACACCCTGCTCTTCTTCACTCCTAAATGATGTTGTACCTCCCTGGCCAGTACATGAAATTACCGCCTCCCTTTTTTCATCGACATTTAAAAGTTCCTCAAAATATTCCCGCCATCTACCCAATACCTCCATCTCCCCATCTACTAACTCTCCTACTCTGTTTTTAACTGACAAATCCATTCATTCCCTAGGCTTTCTTACCTTGTTTATCTCACTCCAAAAAAATTTCTTGTTTTCAGCAAAATTTCTTGACAGAGCCTCTCCCATTCTTTCATCTGCTCTTCTTTTGCACTCTCTCACCACTCTTTTCACCTTTCTTTTACTCTCCATATACTCTGCTCTTCTATTAACACTTCTGTTTTGTAAAAACCTCTCATAAGCTACCTTTTTCTCTTTTATCACACCCTTTACTTCTTCATTCCACCACTCACTCCTCTTTCCTCCTGCACCCACCCTCCTATAGCCACAAACTTCTGCCCCACATTCTAATACTGCATTTTTAAAACTATCCCAACTCTCTTCAACCCCCCACTACTCATACTTGCACTAGCCCACCTTTCTGCCAATAGTTGCTTATATCTCACCCTAACTTCCTCCTCCCTTAGTTTATACACTTTTACCTCTCTCTTACTTGCTGTTGCCATTTTTTTTTTTGTCCCATCTACCTTTTACTCTAACTGTAGCTACAACTAAATAATGATCCGATATATCCGTTGCCCCTCTATAAACATGTACATCCTGAAGCCTACCCATCAACCTTTTATCCACCATTACATAATCTAACAAACTACTTTCCTTACGTACTATATCATACCTTGTATATTTATTTATCCTCTTTTTCATAAAATATGTATTACTTATTACCAAACCTCTTTCTACACATAGCTCAATTAATGGTTCCCCATTTACATTTACCCCTGGCATCCCAAATTTAACTACTACTCCCTCCACAACATTTTTACCCACTTTAGCATTAAGATCCCCAACCACAATTATTATTATTATTATTATTATTATTATATTATTATTATTATTATTATTATTATTATTATTATTATTATTATTATGCACTATCATTATTATTATTATTTGAGTACAATTTCAGTACCTATTATTAGTGTCAGAACACAGATTGGCTATGACATCACAAGAACTACTATAAATTGTGATTATGAGAACATAAATAAAATAATAAAAAAAGTGAAAAAAAAAGGTATATCGGCAACGATTCTGCAAGCAGCAGGACCCCTGTTGCTATCAGGTGAGCATCCAGTGCCAACTTCTCTGCCTCATATCTCGGTAACTACTGACCCAAATTCTTTTTTTTTTTTTATCCTATAACACTTAAAAAATGTGCTCTTTCTATAATTTTTTTTTTTTTCAAAATATTTGGGGCACTGGGCGTGAGAACATAAATATACGTGTGGACCGTTTAAGGGTTAATGGTTCCCCATTTACATTTACCCCTGGCACGCCAAATTTACCTACTACTCCACAACATTTTTACCCACTTTAGCATTAAGATCCCCAACCACAATTACTCTCTCACTTGGTTCAAAACTCCCCACACACTCACTCAACATTTACCAAAATCTCTCTCTCTCTCCTCTACACTTCTCTCTTCTCCAGGTGCATAAACACTTACTATAACCCACTTTTCACATCCAACCTTTATTCTACTCCACATAATCCTTGAATTTATACATTTATATTCCCTCTTTACCTGTCATAACTGATTATTCAACATTATTGCCACTCCTTTAGCTCTAACTCTATTTGAAACCCCTGACCTAATCCCATTTATTTCTCCCCACTGAAACTCTCCTATCCCCTTCAGCTTTGTCTCACATAAAGCCAGGACATATAGCTTCTTTTCATTCATAACATCTACAATTATCTCTTTCTTATAATTCGCACAACATCCACGCACATTCAAACATCCCACTTTGGCGGTTTTCTTCTTTTTCTTTTTAGTAAATCTATACAGGAAAAGGGGTTACTAGCCCATTGTTCCTGGCATTTTAGTTGATTTTTACAACACGCATGGCTTACGGAGGAAAGATTCTTATTCCACTTCCCCATGGATATGAAAGGAAAAGCAATTAGAACAAAAACTATTAAGATAAAATAAAAGAAAACTCAGATAAGTGTGCATACATAAACGTGTACATGTATGTGTAGCGTGACCTAAGTGTAAGTAGAAGTTGCAAGACGTACCTGAAATCTTGCATGTTTATGAGACAGAAAAAAGACACCAGTAATCCTACCATCATGTAAAACAAATACAGGCTTTCGTTTTACACTCACTTGGCAGGACGGTAGTACCTGCCTGGGTGGTTGCTGACTACCAACCTACTACCTACTACAGTTACACTTATGTAACTGTATTTGATGGCTATCTCAGCGATCAACATATACCTTGTTAGTAAGTTTATTCATTTATACACAAATACAGTTACATAGATTATCATATACAGTGGACCCTCGGTTAACGAAAGGTCTAGTTAACGAAAAAATCGGTAACCGAAAGCTTTTTTCGCAATCAGATACCGAAAAAAGCTCGGTTAGCGAAACGTATTAGACGTGTCCGCCTGCTCCGTGCCTGGCCTGCGCCTGCACAAGACGCCACTGTAGCGTTGTTTACCATTGAGAGAACATTACCCAGCGCGCTCTTTCAAACATTAACAATACATTTGGTGTCTTTTTTGGTGGTTTAGTGATTGTCGCTTTGAATAAGTCACCATGGGTCCAAAGAAGCTTCCTAGTGGTACCCCAGTGGTAAAGAGAGTGAGGAACACCATCGAACTGAAGAAAGAGATAATAGAAAAATATGAGAGTGGCGTACGTCTGAGTGATCTTGCCAGGATGTACAAGAAAAGTGCATCTAGTGTCGGCACTATCCTGGCAAAGAGAAATGAGATCAAGGAAGCTAATGTTGCAAAAGGAGTTAATTTGTTAACGAAACAAAGATTGAAAACAGTGGATGAGGTTAAGAAGTTACTGATGGTGTGGATCAATGAAAAACAGATAGCGGGTGATAGTATTTCCATGGCGATAATTTGTGAAAAGGCAAGAAAGTTGCACGCAGATCTTGTCAAGACAATGCCTGCAACCAGTGGTGAGGCGAGTGATTTTAAAGCCAGCAAAGGCTGGTTTGAGAGGTTTAATAAACGTAGTGGCATACACAGTGTTGTGAGGCATGGTGAGGCAGCCAGCCCAGACAAACGTGCAGCTGAAAAATTTGTGAGTGAATTTAAGGGGTGTGTAGAGGCTGAAGAATTCCTCCCCCAACAAGTGTTTAATTGTGATGAAACAGGCCTGTTTTGGAAGAAAATGCCCAACAGGACCTTCATTACTCAGGAGGAAAAGGCACAGCCTGGACACAAGCCTATGAAAGACAGGCTAACTCTTATGATATGTGCCAATGGCAGTGGTGATTTTAAAGTGAAGCCTTTACTGGTGTATCACTCAGAAAATCCCAGAGCCTTCAAGAAACACAGTGTTGACAAGAATACAGTAATTTGTGTGTGCATTGGAAGGCTAACACCAAGGCATGGGTCACTACAGAGATTTTCAAGGAATGGTTGACTGGAGTGTTTGGCCCTAGTGTGAAGAAATACCTCCTGGAAATGAAATTGGGACTCAAGTGCCTCCTGGTACTGGACAATGATCCTGCTCATCCTCACAACTTGGAAGAGTTGTTGCCTGATGAGTTCAGTTTCATCACATTGAAGTTCTTGCCTCCTAACACCACTCCTCTCATCCAGCCCATAGACCAGCAGGTCATTGCAAACTTCAAGAAACTTTACACCAAAGCAGTGTTTCAGAGGTGCTTTAATATAACCAATGACTCTGCATTGACCCTAAGAGAGTTCTGGAAAGATCACTTCAATATCGTGCATTGCCTAGGCCTTATAGGTAAGGTTTGGGAGGGAGTGACTTCCAGGACTTTAAACTCTGCTTGGAGACCACTGTGGCCGGATTGTGTTGGAAAGAGGGATTTTGAAGGATTTGAAGCTGACCCTGATGACCCTGTGCCTGTTGTGGAAGATATTGTGGCATTGGGGAACAGCCTGGGGTTGGAGGTGAGTGGTGAGGATGTGGAAGAGTTGGTGGAGGAGCACAGGATAGAGCTAACAACTGAAGAGCTGCAAGAGCTTCATCTGGAACAGCAACAGACCACAGCTGAGGTTATTGCTTCACAGGAGGAGGAAGAGAGAGTGAAGGAGGTGCCTTCTTCAGAGATTAAGGAAATTTGTTCAATGTGAATAAGGTGCAGACATTTGTTGAAAGACACCACCCTGAGCAAGCTGAAATGAGCCTTCTGTGCAACCAATTCAGTGACAGAGCTATGTTGCACTTCAGGAAAGTATTAAAGAGTCACCAGAAAGAGAGGACTCTGGACAGTTATTTTTCTAAGAAGAGTTCTAGTGACTCTCAAGCTGGTCCTAGTGGCATTAAAAGACCAAGAAGGGAAGTAACCCCAGAGAGGGACTTGTTACCTGAAGTCCTTTTGGAGGGGGATTCCCCTTCCAACCACTAACACCGTGCCCCTGTCATCATCCCTATCTTCCAGATGCATACAAGTCTCTTCAATAAAGGTAAGTAAATGTTATTTATATTATATTTATTGTGAATATTTTTTTGTGGAACGGATTAATTGTATTTACATTATTTCTTATGGGAAATAAGGGTTCGGATTACGAAAGATTCAGATTAAGTAATAGCTCCTGGAACGGATTAATTTTGTTAACCGAGGGTCCACTGTATAGCAGAATATGCATAGAGAACCTAGGATAACCCAAAAAAAGTCAGTTCACTCAGTTTAATCATTTCTAACTTGGCACTTAAAGTAAGAGGCTTACGACTCCTCTTTTTATCACAACTAAGCTTAGACACCATAGTCAATGAGAGCCAACTAGTTAACGAAAGAGTAAACGAGATACAGAGTTCAGAGAAGGTAAAAACACAAACTGAACAGGTAGTGGGCGATCACTCGGTCAGGCGAAATGAATGCGATTAATACGTGTCCACTTTTAGTTCATTCACATACGTTTGTAAGAGTTTGTGAAACTTTTACCCCAAAATAATTTGTTTTATTATAATGATTACCTCAATACAAATACTCTTACATTGTGTACAAGTTGTACAAGTTAGTACAGAATAAACAAACAGCAACACTCCCATTCTCGTGCAACACACTATTTTTAGAGTTAATGATATTATTATTATTATCATAATAAAAAAGAAGCGCTAAACCCACAAGGGTCGTGAATAGCTATATGTAGAGTGAAGGCATGTGAAAGGAATATTTTTCTACAGTTATCCCTCAGTGTTTGACTAGAGAAAACGTAATTCTTCCGACACTCCTACAAAGTCGCTTGGTAAACAAATCTCATATTTGTCAATTTTTATTCTGTGGGTGTATGTATCATGTTTATATGCTATGTAACGTGTTTTTTAAATAATTTTGAAGAAAATTTCATAGATGAATTAATGAAAATGTCTATATTAACGTAAAATAAGACATTTAATGTGCCCAAGAGTGATTATTAGTAGTATTACGTAATGTTTTCCCTCCGCCCGGCAACCACACCTACATAGCATATAAACCACATGTTTATATGCTATGTAACGTGTTTCTTATATAATTTTGAAGAAAATATCATAGATGGATTAACGAAAATGTCTATATTGACTTAAAATTGGACATTTAATGTTCCCAAGAGTGATTATTACATAATAGAGAGATGTGCTCACGGAAAATGTAAACAAACCGGGTGGCACGCGCCGTATCTAAAAGACCGCTCACCGTATACAAAAGTTTTGTTCATAATTTGAACTCGCCGTATGAATGGAACGCCGAAAGGTGAAACGACGAAAAGCGGGGTCCTACTGTATATGCATTTATAAGTGGAAAAAAAATGGCTTTCTTCTTTCTGGCGATGTCTGCTTAGCGGTGGAACCTAACCTTCCATATAAGTGGGGCCCTACTGTATGACAGAAACAGTCAAAGGGTTAATAGAGAAAAAACCTTAAATAACAGAGAAAAAAAACATACCGTAAACAACCAAGAAAACAAAATTAATTAAAAAACAAAATACAGCACAAGGTGTTCACAGTGAATGAACGCACATCTGACTGAGACCGACTACGAGGCAAGGGTCTTTGTTAGGTGTACACAAACAACAGGAAGTGGGGAAAATTGGCGCATGCGAAAAAAAGGCGTGGATTGTGATAATTGGTGTGGCTGTGTTTGTTCGGCACCCGATTATGCAAAAATTTGGCACATTTTTTGGTCGTGAACCGATTTGTTCGTGTTCGGAAGCGTTCGTGACCAGAGGTTCCACTGTAGTATGATGCTGCATCAGTTTGTTTAATGGTCAAATATTCTGCACCACTATCACTTGATTCAGCACTCTCCTCTTCATATATACCCTCATCTCCACTGTCATCACTCACATCACTCCAGTCACTATCTATTTCAGGGGTAAAGAGAACTTTTGGCCTCTCCTTTGTTGTGTAGTAAGACTAGAGGTCTTTTAGTGTAGTAAGACCAAAGGTTTTTTAGTACAGTGGACCCCCGAGTTTCGGTCATAATTCGTTCCAGAAGGCTGCTCAAGTGCCATTACCAAACGAATTTGCTCCCTTAAGGAATAATGTAAAGTAGGTTAGTCCATTTCAGACCCCCAAAAATACACTTACAAAAGCACTTACAATAATACACTTACATACATTCAGTTTGGAAACAAAGCTACAAATGTTCCACTTAACATACGCTAAATGGTTCACCCATCACAAGGCTCACAGAGGAAAATTCCTAGGAATCCACCTTGACAGTAGTCTTAAATTCCAACACACATACAACAAATTTCCAAGAAAATCTCAAGGACAGTAGGTATATTATCTAAGATACGCTATTATGTGCCTCAACCAGCTCTCATTGCACTATATCATTCTCTTATCTACCCTTATCTCACCTATGGAATCTGTGCATGGGGCTCAACAACATTAAATCACCTTAGACCCTCATAACCCAGCAAAAGGCTGCAGTCAGGATGATAACAAATTCCACTCTAGACAGCATACTCCACCTATATTCAGAACCTTAAAACTACTCACCATAAAAAATATTCATCCCTATTCATGTGCCTTCTACATACAAAAAAATTACATGCTAATATAACCCTGCGCTCAGAATTCCCCTCAAAATTTAATGGCCCCACGAACATGACACAAGACACAGATCACTTTTGACACCCCAGTCCATACTAACCAATGAAAAAATTTATGCACATAAAGGGCCCCAAATCGGGAATTATTCCGTAAATATCAAGTTAACCTTGTCGGAAAATCAATTAAGACTTTTCCCAAAAATCACCTATCACCCATACTAAATACCATATTTAAAAATTTTCCCCCTTTTTTTTTTAAAAAGATCTAAATTTGATATGTTCATCCCCCTTTAACCTTGTTGAATTTCATATCATCATATTGTTTTTAAAATCTTATATTCATCTTTTTCTTAATTTGAAATAAAATATATACTAAAAGAAACTCTAAAAAAAATTTCTAAAATTTTATTATACTAGTATAGCATCAACATACTGAAACTTGAAATAAATTATCAACTAGATTAAACTCAATTTCTTTTTTTGTATTGTCTTTAATAGTATGTATAACCTATAAAAATTTTAAAATAATACAGAATGAATAAACTCAATAAATTTCTTTGCATTAATACTTGGGAATAAGTCTCTAGTAAACCCTTTAATCTTGGCATGCCAGTGGCTCTCCTTTGCATTACAGTTTTATAATTTTTTTATAATTGTAACTCCCAAATAACATTGTACATTTGTAACATGCATAGAAATAAAAATTATTATTATTATTATTATTATAGAATCTGTGTGAAAAAAGACTGATAGTGTGAATGTTGGTGAAAGTGTTTTTTTGGGTTGCCTTTCCTCGCTCGGAAATGGGCAGTGTGTTAAAAAAAAAAAATCACACCCCAGCTGTCTCCCGGGGAGGCAGGGTGCCCCAAAAAAAAGAAAAAAACCTTTCCCATCATTCACACATAATCCTTTTTTTGCAGAGGCATGCAGATATGACAGTTCGATGTTACTCCAAACCCCAAATATCCCAGCCCCTGTTTAAAATGCAGTCATTGTACTTCCCACCTCCAGCAGATAACTGGTTTCCAAATCCCTTCAAAAAATATTACCCTGCTCCCATTACAACACCCTGTCAAGCCCCAAAAACCATTCATCTCCATTCACCCCTATCTAAACACACATCCTGCTATATGTCCAAGACCTTGCATAAAAACTTTTCCCTCCTCCCTCCATCCTTTCCTAGGATGACCCCTACCACCCACTACAGATTTATATACCTTCCAAGTCATCCTATTTTGCTCCATCCTCTTTTAAAATGCCCAAAACCCGCTTCAACAACCCCTCTGAATAATATTTTATAGTAACTCCACACTGCCCCCTAATTTCCCCCTACAATTTTCTGCATAATATTTACACTATATTGCCCTTAGACACGACAGCTCCATTTCCCCCAGCCTCCTCCTTTGCTGCAACATTCACAACCCTGCTTCACACCCATATGAGAGTGTTGGCCACTTCTCTCATACTTTCCCCCTTTTTTTGCCTCCATGGAAAACATCTTTGTCTCCCATATCCTCAATGCACCACCCACCTTTTTTTCTTCATCAGTTCTGTGGTTTACTTCGTTTTTAAAAACCCCATCCGCTGACAAGTCAACTCCCAAATATCTGAGCACATTCACTTCTTCCATGCCATATCCATTTTTTCTTATCTAAACCGTTTAACCCTTTGACTGTTTGGGGCGTTTTATACTAAAAATTTAGCGGCTTCAAATCAAGCGGGGGAAAGCTGGAGGCCCACATGTGAGGAATGGGTCTGTGTGGGCAGTGTGCGCTGTATAAAAAAATTCCCGCAGCACCCTGGGTTTGGAAAAAAAAAACCCCACCGTGTTTTTGGATTAAAAACCCACTTTGAGGCATTTTTGTATAGTTTTATGGTTGTATTCTCTTTTTCGTGGTCTCATTTTTAGAATGGAAAACATTTTACAAAATTGAGATGATTTATTAGTTTCATGAAGAAAACGACCTTGGGTTGAGCTCAAGAGCGGAAATGTTTGATTTTTTCCAGTTCAAAGTAAAAAAAATCCGCCAGCGTCCAATACCGTCAACTGGGGGAGTCTAATATTCTTTCACAAGTGAACTGATATTTATACCATTTTTTCAATAATGCAGTAGTCTAAAACAGTAAATCTCAATTTTTTTTGAATAAAAAACAAAATAGAAACAAGAGTAATATAAGAGGGGTAAAGACATGATAAAGAACAAAAAAATCTTATTTTTGTGCCAGGAATGTCTGCATTGTTTATTCTGGACCCCATTTTGAAATTGGATCTTTTTTTTTGAATGAATGAATAATACTCTCAGGTAAGACCCATAAAGGGTGGAAAAAGGGGGATAATAGAATAGTAGGGAGAGGGTTTAATAAGATGAAGAGAAAGAGCCAGGGCTAAACTCAGCTATAGCGTTTTATTGATGGATGGTGGTTCCCCGAGTGGTGGTGATCTGCAAGGTTGACTTTTCGCGGTATGATGGTCTTGGCTCGGGGGACGGACATTTTTCGGGGGGGGGCCCAAAACCCATGGCTGGTTTTATTTGTCTGTTTTTTAAAGAATGATTTTATGGGGGAAAAAGGGGGGGTTTTTTTCCACCCCTGCAAAGGGGAGGGGGGTTGGGGGGTAAAGGGGTAGTTTTGGTGTAGAGGGGGGGGGAGCAGGATTTTAAAGATTGAAAAGGTTTAGATTGTTGTCGGTGTCTGATGACATGTTTAAAGGGTCCAAGTGCCTTGGAGGTTTCTCGGCTTTTGTCTGTCCCCCCTTTTCCAGAACACGCGCCGGGGGTCCTGTTGTGGAGGGACTATGGGGTAAGTCATCTCGCTTTTATTC
>WNWK01042544.1:0-15934 GCA_009830355.1 Cherax destructor | reverse complement strand
GACAAGTGTTGAAGAATTCGTTTGTATTAAGATCCCAAGATGTTGCTGTGTCAGACAGGGTATAGATGAATGGTTCAGAAACCGACAAGTTATAAATTAGACACATATGCAACATTTGGGTATCTTTATTGAGGAAACGTTTCGCCACACAGTGGCTTCATCAGTCAATACAAAGTAGAAAGGTGTAAGGAGTAGGAGTTTTGAGGTAATCAGTCCTCGGCCTGGAGTCGATGTGTCAGTCCATCAATCTTGAGAAATGACAGCATATGTCCGTAGAGGTGGCTTATATACTGTAGTTAGGTGAGGTAAGCAGCAGGAGGCGGGGTCATAGTGGTACCATCCACCAGTCTAAGTAGATCTCGTCCAAAGGTTGGACAAGTGTTGAAGAATTTTTTGTATTAAGATCCCAAGATGTTGCTGTGTCAGACAGGGTATAGATGAATGGTTCAGAGAACCGACAAGTTATAAATTAGACACATATGCAACATTTGGGTATCTTTACTGACTAGTGGATGGTACCACTATGACCCCGCCTCCTGCTGCTTCACCTCACCTAACTACAGTATATAGCCACCCTACGGACATATGCTGTCATTTCTACAAGATTGATGGACTGAACACACGGACTCCAGGCCGAGGGACTGATTACCTCAAAACTCCTACTCCTTACACCTTTCTACTTTGTATTGACTGATGAAGCCACTGTGTGGCGAAACGTTTCCTCAATAAAGATACCCAAATGTTGCATATGTGTCTAATTTATAACTTGTCGGTTCTCTGAACCATTCATCTATACCCTGTCTGACACAGCAACATCTTGGGATCTTAATACAAACGAATTCTTCAACACTTGTCCAACCTTGGACGAAGATCTACTTAGACTAGTGGATGGTACCACTATGACCCCGCCTCCTGCTGCTTCACCTCACCTAACTACAGTATATAAGCCACCTCTACGGACATATGCTGTCATTTCTACAAGATTGATGGACTGAACACATCGACTCCAGGCCGAGGGACTGATTACCTAAAACTCCTACTCTCCTTACACCTTCTACTTTGTTTTGGGACTGATGAAGCCACTGTGTGGCAAACGTTTCTCAATAAAGATACCCAAATGTTGCATATGTGTCTAATTTATAACTTGTCGGTTCTCTGAACCATTCATCTATACCCTATTATTTATGCTTCTTGATATGAAGCCAAGGATTCTGTTCACTTTATTGCTAACACTTATGCACTGCTGTCTTGGTTTTAGATTACTGCTAACCAGAACTCCTAAATCCTTTTCGCAATCAGTAGTATTAAGATCTACATTATTTAGTATATATGTGGCATGGTTATTGTCCTGTCCAATATTTAGAACTTTGCATTTATCTATATTAAACTGCATCTGCCACTTCTCCGACCACTGCATCAGTCTATTCAAATCTTCCTGGAGTGCTCTAATGTCCTCATTTGAATGAATTGGACGGCCTATTTTGGTGTCATCGGCAAATTTGCTTATGTCGCTATTTATTCCCTCATCTATGTCGTTTATGTAGATTGTGAACAACAAGGGGCCCAATACTGACCCCTGTGGAACACCGCTCGTGACATTTCCCCACTCTGATTTCTCTCCATTTATAAGACATAAGAACATAAGAAAGGAGGAACACTGCAGCAGGCCTCTTGGCCCATACTAGGCAGGTCCTTCACAATCCATCCCACTAACAGAATAATTGAACATAAGAACATAAGAACATAAGAAAGGAGGAACACTGCAGCAGGCCTGTTGGCCCATACTAGGCAGGTCCTTCACAATCCGTCCCACTAACAGAATATTTGCTCAACCCAATTTTCAAAGCTACCCAAGAAATAAGCTTTGACAATTCTACCCACTCATGCGAGTCCCACTCAAATCCAACCCCTCTCACTCATGAATTTATCCAACCTAAATTTGAAACTACCCAAGGTCCTAGCTTCAATGACCCTACTAGGCAGACTGTTCCACTCATCAACTACCCTATTTCCAAACCAATATTTTCCTATATCCTTTCTAAATCTAAACTTATCCAATTTGAATCCATTATTGCGGGTTCTCTCTTGGAGAGATATCCTCAACACCTTATGCAAACTCTCTGCCGCCTATTTGTCAACCATGCCTCTACCCAGGAAAAAATTCCTCCTATTCCGTGTGCCTTAATTTTCCTCAATAGTCTCTGATGTGGGACTCTATCAAAAGCCTTACTGAAGTCCATATACACAATATATTCATTACCATGATCTACCTCCTCAAACACCTTAGTGAAAAAAGTTATTAAATTTGTAAGGCAGGAACGCCCTTTTGTAAAACCGTGCTGAGATTCGTTGATTAATTTATGCTTTTCAAGATGGCTGCGAATTGCCTCGGCAATTATTGATTCCATAAATTTTCCCACTATGGAGGTTAGGCTTATTGGTCTATAGTTCGTAGCTAAGGACCTGTCACCTGCTTTGAAGATAGGTATTACATTTGCCATTTTCCACTTATGTGGCACCATGCCAGTTTGCAGTTTGCAGTGCTGTTTTATGATCTAATATCCCTAGTGTGAATTATCTTCCTGCTCAAAATTATGACGAGATTATATTGGTAGTAGTATACACAAGTCATCCTCTTAACTACCATAATCATCTATGTACATTCCTCACACAGGGTTTGCAGTAAAGTGGGTTGAGTTGGGTTGTCTTAGGGTAGGTTAGGTTGTCCTCTGTCCATAAAAAAACTAATTCTAGCGTAACACAACGAAACAAATATAACATAAAAAGAGAAAAAAAGCTGTTAAGCTAACAGAAAACGGGCAGTTAAATGGCGCAATAAACAACTAGACAGATCCTTCCCGACTTACGACTGAGTTCCGTTCCAACCGACCGGTCGGAGATGTGGGAATCATGTTAGCATGGCATGTAGATGTCGTATACTTTTACACGATTCTTCTAACCTTATTACTGTCACTATTATTTCGTTCTTTTGTTTTCTACCAACCCGCTTTATTACCTTAAGTGTCATTACTCACAAAGTAGCGCTGGCGGACGTACGACCAAGGCTAATTTCTATATTTACGTACATGTATTTTTTTTCTAATTTATAGTGTATTTTTTTGGGCCCTATGTGCGGATGGTCGTAAGTCGCACAGGTCGGAAGTCGGGAAGGATCTGTGTTAGATTTTCACCAGTGAGCCATTTGTGTTGACAACGTTGTAGATAAATGGTTTGGAGAACCGACAAGTTGATAAATTAGACACATGCGTGGCTTTATTGTGAAAACGTTTCGCCACACAGTGGCTTCATCAGTCCAATATAAAAAAAGAATGAAGATGAGAAGTTTGAGGTAATCTGTCCCTGAGCCCAAGGATGGTGGACTGATTACATCATTACTACTGCTCTCACGTATTCAAGGCTATTAAGATACCCACATGTTGCACATGTGTCTAATTCTCCACCTATGATGTTGGTACGTAATAGTTTTACCATGAGTGCTACCTCTGTGGTGAAGGGTGACTACGTACACTGTTTTCAAGGTCCCTGGGACGACTGGCAATTATGTACGCTGAGGATAATACCTTAAAGGAATCTTTGTCAAGAGCCACGTAAGTTCCCCAGTCTTCTAATAACATATTCATTTTTCCACTATAATCTACCTTGTCCATAATTACTATCGCATTTGCTTTGTTTGGTAAGGTGAAGTCCAGGATCTTTCCTTAATTCAGACGGGGGAACTTACGTGCCGGGTGTTGAAAATAGTTCTTTTGGTTAGGTAGTTTTGCATACGCCACTCACGTTACACTGATCAGGCACACGGTGCACAACAAGCATTAATGGGGACACAGTGAAACGTTGTCCCAACAAAAGTTGGTTGCTTAACGTGTCTTTTCTTATTATTGTCATCAATAAGCCATTTGAACCCACGTTATATTGTTTATATGGGCTTTTGTTGAAATGCTTTATGTGATGTTTACTCCCAGTTATGTGTCTTGTTTATGGTGTCTTGCCTTCTATACTGTATTCCCCTCACTTATTATGTAACACTTCGTAACTAATAAATGAGCAGGGGCACCGTGGGCACAATAAGGGAACATTGCATCAACATCCCTGGCCCTAGAGGCCTAGACTATTCAACATCTTACCAGAAGGTATCAGAAACACTGCTGGGACAAATGCAGACGTCTTCAAGAGGAAATTAGACAAGTATCTCCACCCGGTGCTAGATCAACCAGGTTATTGTGGGGCAGCGGACCACCAGCAGCAACAATCTTGATGACCAGGCAAGCACCAGACAAACCCGGTCCAAGGCCAGGTTCCGGAAATAGGAAAACTCTCGAAACTCATCAAAGGTATATCAAAGATAAAGGATTAAATTCTAAGAGCCACAAACCATACCACGGGTGGGGTTCGAACCCGCGGCCACGTTCGTGAGGGCATTAGTAGCGTTCGTCTTCAAGCCTCGCCATCCTGCCTGGGTATCTTCGTAATCACTTTCACAACATCCGTAGTGATACGTATGATACAATTTCCCCGGCAGGATATTTGTTAATCTGATACCTGGTTTACAACCAGCACCTCTGGCTTTGATTCCCAGGGTATTGTGTCCACTTGTGAACCTTCCCCGTCACTTCTACCTCCTCTGGTACTGTGTCCCGTACATACCTGGATACCTGGAGGGGGCTTCGGGGGTCAACGCCCCCTGATCATTCTTACACCAGGAATATGATGTTCACCCATCCCTCTCTTTTGCTGTGTTTCCGATACTCTGTTATATAAGAACATGAGGAGGAACACCACAGCGGGCCTACTGGCCCATACTAGGCAGGTCCTTCTCAAACCCAAACCCATTAACAAAAATATCTGTCCAACCCATTTTCAATGCTACCCAAGGAATAAGCTTTGATTCGTTAAGATAAGGTTTGTCATTGTTGCGTATGCACTGAATGTATATGTAATATATTTATTTAGAGTGGCCTGGTAGACAACGCTTTCGCCTCACACACTGAGTGTCCGTGGTTCAATCCCCGGCAAGGGTGGAAACACTAGGCGTGTTTCCTTACACTTACTGTCCCATTCACCTAGCAAGTAGGTACCTGAGTGTTAGTGTACCGGTGTGGGTGGCATCCTGGGGGACAAGATTGAAAGACCACAATGGAAATAAGACAGACGGTCCTCGATGACGCAATAACTATTTTCTTAGTTTATCCTGGATGGCTAACCCTCCGGATTTAAAAATTCGAACAAAATCTCTCTCTGCCAGCAGTAAGTAAAGGGAACCAGAGCCATCTAGTGATGGCATGCAGTACTAGATCGTCTGGTGACCACTAGGTGGCTGTGACATTGTTGACTTGTCATGGGTAAATCGGGAAATTGATTACTTCACATGTGATAATAGTTAAAGCCAACCAGACACAGACTGTCAGCTCGCTTATATCTGTGTGAAAACTGGTGAGCTATGGTATTTGTGTTCACTCTTAATGATCATTCTGGAGTGTTCAAATCTTCTATTTGTAAATACTGAACACAGTGACTGATTGATTGATTGTGTGCGCGCTCACCTATTTGTGGTTGCAGGGTCGATTCATAGCTCCTGGCCCCGCCTCTTCACTGATCGCTACTAGGTCCTCTCTCTCCCTGCTCCATGAACTTTATCAAACCTCGTCTTAAAACTATGTATGGTTCCTGCCTCCACTACGTCACTTTCCAGACTATTCCACTTCCTGACAACTCTATGGATTAAGAAATACTTCCTAACATCCCTTTGACTCATCTGAGTCTTCAACTTCCAATTGTGACCCCTTGTTTCTGTGTCCCATCTCTGGAACATCCTGTCTCTGTCCACCTTGTCAATTCCTCGCAGTGTTTTCTAGGTCGTTAACATGTCTTCCATAACCCTCCTGTCCAGATTCAACAGGCCAATTTCCCTTAATCTTTCTTCCTAAGACATTCCCCTGAGGTCTGGAACTAGTCTTGTTGCAAACATTTACACTTTCTCTTATTTCTTGACGTGCTTAGACAAGTGTGGGTTCCAAACTGGTGCTGCATACTCCAGTATGGGCCTGATATACACGGTGTACAGTCTTGAACGATTCCTTACTGTGGTATCGGAACGCTATTCTCAGGTTTGCCAGGTGTCCATATGCTGCAGCAGTTATGTGGTTGATGTGCGCCTCAGGAGATGTGCTCAGTATTATACTCACTCCAAGATTCTTTTCCTTGAGTTAGATTTGCAGTCTTTGGCCACCTAGCCTATACTCTGTCTGCGGTCTTCTTTGCCCTTCCCCGATCTTCATGACTTTGCATTTGGCAGGGATAAATTCGAGGAGCCAGTTGCTGGACTAGGCTTGCAGCCTGTTCAGGTCTCTTTGTAGTTCTGCCTGATCCTCATCTGATTTAATTCTCCTCATTAATTTCACATCATCTGCAAACAGGGACACTTCTGAGTCTATCCCTTCCGTCATGTCATTCACATATACCAAAAATAGCCCTGTGGAACCCCGATGGTCACAGGCGCCCACTCTGATACCTCGTCACGTACCATGACTCGTTGTTGCCTCCCTGTCAGGTATTCTCTGATCCATTGCAGTGCTCTTCCTGTTATACGTGCCTGATCCTCTAGCTTTTGCACTAATCTCTTGTGAGAAATTGTGTCGAAGGCCTTCTTGCAGTCCAAGAAAATGCAGTCTACCCACCCTTCTCTCTCGTGTCTTACTTCCGTTACCTTGTCATAAAACTCTAGTAGGTTTGTGACACAGGATTTTCCTTCCCTGAATCCATGCTGGTTGTCGTTTATAAGCTTGTTCCGTTCTAGGTGCTCCACCACTCCTGATAATATTCTCCATGACACGTCAGTGACACTGGTCTATAGTGTAGTGCCTCGTGTCTGTCTCCTTTCTTAAAAATGGGGTCTACATTTGCTGTCTTCCATACCTCAGGTAGTTGCCCAGTTCCAATGGATGTCTTGAAAATGTTGTTAGTGGCACACACATCATCTCTGCTCCCTCTCTAAGGACCCATGGAGAGATATTATCCGGTCCCACTGCTTTTGAGGTATCAAGTTCACTTAGCAGCTTCTTCACCTCCTCCTCGGTTGTGTATCTCATCCAACACTTGTTGGTGTACCCCCCAGTTCTGACTTCCTGGAGTCCTTCCTGTCTCCACTGTAGTTTTTTCCTTAAATCTCATGTTGAGCTCCTCACATACTTCGCCGTTTCTTGTGTGTGTGTGTGTACTCACCTAGCTGTGGTTGCAGGGGTCGATTCACAGCTCCTGGCCCCGCCTCTTCACTGGCCGCTACTCGGTCACTCTACCCGCTCCATGAGCTTTATCATAACTCTCCTTAAAGCTATGTATGGATCCTGCCTCCACTACATCCCTTCCCAGATTATTCCACTTCCTGACAACTCTGTGACTGAAGAAATACTTCCTAACATCCCTGTGATTCATCTGAGTCTTCAACTTCCAACTGTGTCCCCTTGTTGCTGTGTCCCATCTCTGGAACATCCTGTCTCTGTCCACCTTGTCGATTCCTGTCAGTATTTTGTATGTCATTATCATATCCCCTCTATCTCTCCTGTCTTACAATGTCGTCAGGTTGATTTCCCTTAACCTCTCCTCGTAGGACATACCCCTTAGCTACGGGACTAGTCTTGTTGCAAACCTTTGCACTTTTTCTAGTTTCTTTACATGCTTGGCTAGGTGTGGGTTCCAAACTGGTGCTGCATACTCCAGTATGGGCCTAACGTACACAGTGTACAGGGTCCTGAACGATTCTTTATTAAGATGTCGGAATGCTGTTCTTAGGTTTGCTAGGCGCCCATATGCTGCAGCAGTTATTTGGTTGATGTGCGCCTCCGGAGATGTGCCTGGTGTTATATTCACCCCAAGATCTTTTTTCTTGATTGAGGTTTGTAGTCTCTAGCCCCCTAGACTGTACTCTGTCTGCGGTCTTCTTTGCCCTTCCCCAATCTTCACGACTTTGCACTTGGTGGGGTTGAACTCCAGGAGCCAGTTGCTGGACCAGGTTTGCAGCCTGTCCAGATACCTTTGTAGTTCTGCCTGGTCCTCGTCCGATTGAATTCTTCTCATCAACTTCACATCATCTGCAAACAGGGACACTTCGGAGTCTATTCCTTCCGTCATGTCGTTCACAAATACCAGAAACAGCACCGAACCTAGGACTGATCCCTGTTGCACCCAGCTCGTTACAAGCGCCCACTCTGACACCTCGCCACGTACCATGACTCGCTGCTGTCTTCCTGACAGGTATTCCCTGATCCATTGTAGTGCCTTCCCTGTTACCCCTGCCTGGTCTTCCAGCTTCTGCACTAATCTCTTGTGTGGGACTGTGTCAAACGCCTTCCTACAGTCCAAGAAAATGTGTGTGTGTGTGTCTGTGTCTGTGTACTCACCTAATTGTACTCACCTAATTGTGGTTGCAGGGGTCGAGTCTCAGCTCCTGGCCCCGCCTCTTCGCTGTCTGCTACTGGGTCTCTGCTCTCCCTGCTCCATGAGCTTTATCATACCTTGTCTTAAAACTATGTATGGTTCCTGCCTCCACTATATCTTTCTCTAGTCCATTCCACTTCCTGACTACTCTGTGGCTGAAGAAATGTTTCCTGACATCCCTTTGACTCATCTGAGTCTTCAGCTTCCAGTTGTGTCCCCTTGTTTCTGTGTTCCCTCTCTGGAACATCCTGTCACTATCTACCTTGTCAATTCCCCGCAGTATTTTGTATGTCGTTATCATGTCTCCTCTGACCCTTCTTTCCTCCAGTGTTGTTAGTCCTATTTCCCTCAACCTTTCTTCATAAGACAGACCCCTGAGTTGTGGAACTAACCTTGTCGCAAACCTTTGCACTTTCTCTAGTTTCCTTACGTGCTTGACCAGGTGTGGGTTCCAGACTGGTGTGTGTGTGTGCGTGCGTGCGAATGCGTGAATGCGTACGTGCGTTAAATTTGTCGCAAATTTATGAGTTAATGTGTGTGCTGCAGTGGGTGGTGAGTAATAGTGATGAGTGAGAGGAGGGTGGGAGAGGGTGGGAGGATGATGGGAGAGGGTGGGAGGATGATGGGAGAGGGTGGGAGGATGATGGGAGAGGGTGGGTGGGGAGTGATAACTGGGTCACTCAGCATGTGAGAGTTAACGCAAACACCAGATCAACACACAACTCCACCACCAGTACCAGCATTGTCTCTACCTGGCAGCGTGACGCCCGTCAGGGAGGCGGAGGAGGAGGAGAGAGAGAGAGAGAGAGAGAGAGAGAGCTCTGACTTATGAAGTTATCACTTATCAATAAAAACATACATGTAACCATACAAGATATACACAAGTATGCATAATCAATTATTACACAAAGTTAAACTAAGTCATCGGTAAAACTAAGCCAAATAATATTATGTCTTAAGTAGCAAACCTCAACTGTTTTGACAATGATTTAAATGAATATTTTAGCTAAAAATATGAAAATATTTGAAACCGAATCGTTGACATATGCAATATGATAATGCTTCACCAGGAGAAAGTCCTACAAATTTCTCCGAGGCCCCTGCAGATACCATGGTAATTATAAGAACCATGAGTGAGGCAAATACATCAAGCCTAGTTAATGTGCTACACAGTGAGCTGCAAGCTACGAGTCACAGACGGGCAGGAGCAAGCAAGTGCTTTTGGGTGAAATACATGTGGCTTATATTCAATCTGCAGAGTACCGTCTTCTGGTGACAATTTCTTCTGAAACTGTATAGTGTAGAAGTTTATTCATATGTAAGGTTCAATAGACGTGCCATTTACAAAGGACTTTTCCATGCACGTGTCCTAAGATCCCCTGTACAGCTGGAAAACATTAGGACGTGTTCCATAAGTCACCTGCTCTCCAATGTTTACCTATCAGTAAAATAGGTATTTGGGTGTTAGTCGACTAGTGTGGGTCGCATCCTGGGACATAATTGACCTAATTTAAACCATACCACGGGCGGGGTTAGAACCAGTGATCAGAGAGTCATAAAACTCCGTTAGCCACTGAGTTTTATGACTCTCTGACCGCGGGTTCTAATCCCACCCGTGGTATGGTTTGTTTGCAATCGTGTCATTACGATTTCGTGAGTCTTGACCTAATTTGCGAGAAATGCTCAGCATAACAAGAGACTTTCTATATAGTAGTATGTCATTGATGTCAGCTAGGCCTGTATACCTTGTATATATACTTGTAGAAATAAAGATTATTATTATAAGTTATTTTGAGACAAAAGTTTGACATAGAACAAGTTAGAAATAGCAGCCCTTGCCTTAACATAGTCATTATTTCCGGGGATCCCGGTAAGTCTCGGGCACCAACACAACTCCGTGGACTAACCAACATGACAAGATACAGCCCTGCCAGTAGACTTCAGTGTATATAATTTGCAATATATTATTACTAACAGTTAGGCAAAAAATTCCTTCTTGAGCGGCTGCCTTTGCAAGTGATTTCAAGAAGGGATTATTACTGATGAGCTTCTTAGACGGGGCTTTCATGGAGGGGTGAAATACTCCTATTATGTACAACAAAAGTTACCGATACTCAATTTTAGACTGATACCGATACTCTGGTACACCCCTATTAGTAAGACTGATAAGATTTAAGCTTATCAACTGCTCGTGATTCATTAAGGCCGCAATTCACTTCAACAACAATCAAGAATATTTCCATTCCTAAGGTGAAGATTAAAGGAAACTCTCAGGGTATAAACGAGGAGATGATTTCCTTGTTAAAAATGTCTGCAAGAAGACCCTGTTACGTAGGAAGTGCAGACAAGAAGACCCTGTTACGTAGGAAGTGCAGACAAGAAGACCCTGTTACGTAGGAAGTGCAGACAAGAAGACCCTGTTACGTAGGAAGTGCAGACAAGAAGACCCTGTTTCGTAGGAAGTGCAGACAAGAAGACCCTGTTACGTAGGAAGTGCAGACAAGAAGACCCTGTTACGTAGGAAGTGCAGACAAGAAGACCCTGTTACGTAGGAAGTGCAGACAAGAAGACCCTGTTACGTAGGAAGTGCAGACAAAGGACCCGTTACGTAGGAAGTGCAGACAAGAAGACCCTCGTTACGTAGGAAGTGCAGACAAGAAGACCCTGTTACGTAGGAAGTGCAGACAAGAAGACCCTGTTACGTAGGAAGTGCAGACAAGAAGACCCTGTTACGTAGGAAGTGCAGACAAGAAGACCCTGTTACGTAGGAAGTGCAGACAAGAAGACACCGTTACGTAGGAAGTGCAGACAAGAAGACCCTGTTACGTAGGAAGTGCAGACAAGAAGACCCTGTTACGTAGGAAGTGCAGACAAGAAGACCCTGTTACGTAGGAAGTGCAGACAAGAAGACCCTGTTACGTAGGAAGTGCAGACAAGAAGACCCTGTTACGTAGGAAGTGCAGACAAGAAGACCCCGTTACGTAGGAAGTGCAGACAAGAAGACCCCGTTACGTAGGAAGTGCAGACAAGAAGACCCTGTTACGTAGGAAGTGCAGACAAGAAGACCCTGTTACGTAGGAAGTGCAGACAAGAAGACACCGTTACGTAGGAAGTGCAGACAAGAAGACCCTGTTACGTAGGAAGTGCAGACAAGAAGACACCGTTACGTAGGAAGTGCAGACAAGAAGACCCTGTTACGTAGGAAGTGCAGACAAGAAGACCCTGTTACGTAGGAAGTGCAGACAAGAAGACCCTGTTACGTAGGAAGTGCAGACAAGAAGACCTTTTTACGTAGGAAGTGCAGACATAAAATTATTACTGTAAGTGTTACAGAAGACTGTTACGTAAGTCAAAACAGACCTGTTAGTAGGTTAGCTTACGTGTTTCTAAGCAACCTGTTACTAGGTTGCAACGTAGTACGTGTTTCTAAACCAACGACTACTGTTTTAACAACGTTAGTAAACCACTGGTTACTAACGTTCAAGCCAACTGTGTCTTAGTTTTAACCAACTGTGATGTACTACGTTACGTGTTTGAAGCCAACCTCTGTTTTAAACCAACTGTGTGTTCTTACGTGTTTCAAACCAACTGTGTTACTAACGTGTTTTCTAACCAACTGTGTGTTACTAACGTGTTTTCTAAACCAACGTACAACGTTTTAAACCAACTGTGTGTCTTACGTGTTTTCTAAACCAACTGTGTGTTACTAACGTGTTTCTAAACCAACTGTGTTACTTACGTGTTTTAAACCAACTGTAGTGTCTAACGTGTTTTTCTAAACCAACTGTGTGTTACTTACGTGTTTTCTAAGACCAACGTGTGTTACTACGTGTTTTCTAAACCAACTGTGTTACTAGTGTAAACACTGTGTTTACTAGTGCTAAACCAACTGTGTGTTACTTACGTGTTTTCTAAACCAACTGTGTGTTACTTACGTGTTTTCTAAACCAACTGTGTGTTACTTACGTGTTTTTCTAAACCAACTGTGTGTTACTAACGTGTTTTTCTAAACCAACTGTGTGTTACTTACGTGTTTTTCTAAACCAACTGTGTGTTGCTTACGTGTTTTTCTAAACCAACTGTGTGTTGCTTACGTGTTTTTCTAAACCAACTGTGTGTTACTAACGTGTTTTTCTAAACCAACTGTGTGTTACTTACGTGTTTTCTAAACCAACTGTGTGTTGCTTACGTGTTTTTCTAAACCAACTGTGTGTTACTAACGTGTTTTTCTAAACCAACTGTGTGTTACTTACGTGTTTTTCTAAACCAACTGTGTGTTGCTTACGTGTTTTTCTAAACCAACTGTGTTTTACTAACGTGTTTTTCTAAACCAACTGTGTGTTACTTACGTGTTTTTCTAAACCAACTGTGTGTTACTTACGTGTTTTTCTAAACCAACTGTGTGTTACTTACGTGTTTTTCTAAACCAACTGTGTGTTACTTACGTGTTTTTCTAAACCAACTGTGTGTTACTTACGTGTTTTTCTAAACCAACTGTGTGTTACTTACGTGTTTTTCTAAACCAACTGTGTGTTGCTTACGTGTTTTCTAAACCAACTGTGTGTTACTTACGTGTTTTCTAAACCAACTGTGTGTTACTTACGTGTTTTTCTAAACCAACTGTGTGTTACTTACGTGTTTTTCTAAACCAACTGTGTGTTACTTACGTGTTTTTCTAAACCAACTGTGTGTTACTTACGTGTTTTTCTAAACCAACTGTGTGTTACTAACGTGTTTTTCTAAACCAACTGTGTGTTACTTACGTGTTTTTCTAAACCAACTGTGTGTTACTTACGTGTTTTTCTAAACCAACTGTGTGTTACGTTTTTTTTTAAACCAACTTGTGGGTATTTATTACCAAGGTTTATACCATACTTAAATATAAAAGTAATTACATAAAATGAATGTATATGCATGAAGAAACCATTAACACTCAAGTAGTGAGGGTCACTTCGTCTCGTGACTTTGACGTTCAGTATAACGAAGCCACAGACGTAGCGCAGTACTCCGAACTGCTAATTTACTCACGATTCACGGGGAATCAAACAGTGGGTGAGTTCACTGTCCGTTGGAGACTAGTGCAAACGCTGGACTAGTACTCCTTCAGCTAGTACTGATGGAGCTGCGGCCACTCAGGTACCTACAGCAGGTACCTGAGTGGCTTCATCAGTCCATACAAAGGAGAATCGTGAAGAACAGGAGTTTGATGTAATCAGTCCCTTAGCCTTGAGTCTATGTAGTCAGTCCATCATGGCCTGGTCATAGACCAGGCCACGGGGGCGTTGACCCTGCAGGTAAGTAGTCCTCAGCAGCGCAATGTAACCCGTCACCACCAACAAATTAAATTTCAACAATGAAAACACTAAGTGGGAGCAAATAAATCCTGACCTTCGTGAAATATGCCGGGAAGAAGACATGAGTGACATGAATTTGAAGCAGCGTCTGGACAGGATGATCTTCACACTAAAATAATAAAAAAATTTGCAAGTCATAGAGAGAGAGACGCTCCCTCTGCAGACGAAGACAAAGAATTACAGAACTTCTCATTGGCTGCAGACTTTCTGAAGAACGAAAAATAAACACTAGCAAGGGAAATGGAAAATATTAAGCTCAAACTGAATGTATCATACAAGGCCCAGGAGAGACAGAGGCAACAAAAAGCCATAATGAACTACCTGGAGTCTATCTGGAGAGAATTCCAGGGGTCAACGCCCCCGCGGCCCGGTCTGTGACCAGGCCTCCTGTTGGACCAGAGCCTGATCAACCAGGCTGTTACTGCTGGCTGCACGCAGTCCAACGTACGAACCACAGCCTGGCTGGTCAGGTACCAACTTTAGGTGCCTGTCCAGTGCCTGCTTGAAGACAGCCAGGGGCTTGTTGGTAATCCCCCTGATGTATGCTGGGAGGCAGTTGAACAATCTTGGGCCCCTCACACTTATAGTGTTGTCCCTCAACGTGCTAGTGGCACCCCTGCTCTTCATTGGGGGATGTTACATCGCCTGCCGAGTCTTTGCTTTCGTAGGAGTGATTTTTGTGTGCAAGTTTGGTACTAAGCCCTCGAGAATTTTCCATGTGTATATAATAATGTATCTCTCCCGCCTGCGTTCTAGAGAGTACAGGTTTAGGAACTTCAAGCGTTCCCAGTAGTTGAGGTGGTTTATCGCACTTATGCGTGCGGTGAAGGTTCTCTGCACATTTTCAAGGTCAGCAATTTCACCCGCCTTGAAAGGTGCAGTTAGTGTGCAGCAATATTCCAGCCTAGATAGAACAAGCGATCTGTAAAGTGTCAACATGGGCTTGGCATCCCTGGTTTTGAAGGTTCTCATTATCCATCCTGTCATTTTTCGAGCAGATGCAATTGCTACATTGTTGTGGTCCTTGAAGGTGAGATCCTCTGACATGATCACTCCCAGGTCTTTGACATTAGTTTTCGCTCTATTGTGTGGTTGGAATTAGTTTTGTACTCCGATGAGATTTTAATTTCTTCACGTTTTCCGTATCTGAGTAATTGAAATTTCTCATCATTGAACTTCATATTGTTTTCTGCAGCCCATTTAAAGATTTCGTTTATGTCTGCTTGGAGTCTTGCAGTGTCTTCAACGGTGGACACTGTCATACAGATTCGGGTGTCATCTGCAAAGGAAGACACAGCACTGTGGCTTATATCCCTGTCAATGTCTGATATGAGGATGAGGAATAGGATGGGAGCAAGTACTGTGCCTTGTGGAACAGAGCTTTTCACAGTAGCTGCCTCAGACTTTACTCTGTTGACTACTACTCTTTGTGTTCTACATGTTAGGAAATTATAGATCCATCTACCAACTTTTCCTGTTATTCCTTTATCACGCATTTTGTGTGCTATTACACCATGGTCACACTTGTCAAAGGCTTTTGCAAAATCTGTGTATATAACATCTGCATTCTGTTTATCTTCTAGAGCATCCAGGACCTTGTCGTAGTGGTCCAGTAGTTGGGACAGACAGGAGCGGCCTGCTCTAAACCCATGCTGTCCTGGGTTGTGCAATTGATGGGTATCAAGATGGGTGGCGATCTTGCTTCTTAGAACCCTTTCAAAGATTTTTATGATATGGGACGTTAGCGCAATTGGTCTGTAGTTCTTTGCTATTGCTTTACTGCCCCCTTTGTGGAGCGGGGCTATGTCTGTTGTTTTTAGTAGCTGCGGGACGATCCCAGTGTCCATGCTCCCCCTCCATAGGATGTTAAAAGCATGTGATAGGGGCTTCTTGCAGTTCTTGATGAACACGGAGTTCCATGAGTCTGGGCCTGGAGCGGAGTGCATGGGCATGTCATTTATTGCCTTCTCGAAGTCATTTGGCGTCGTGATGATGTCAGAAAGGCATCCGTCTGTCAAGTTCTGTGGCACTCTCATAAAAAATCATTTAGGTTTTCGATTTTCAGTCTGGTTAGTGGCTCGCTAAAGACTGAGTCATACTGGGATTTAAGTAACTCACTCATTTCCTTG
>WNWK01042543.1:0-15934 GCA_009830355.1 Cherax destructor | reverse complement strand
GAGCTAGCGTTGGTGTCGCTCTCAGTAGTCAGGACACCTGGCAGTTAGATTGTTGGTGGCATGCCGGGTAAAAGAACATCAGTGGAAATAAATCACTCATTGCTTCATTATTAAGGTTATTTAGGTACAGGTATACATAAACACAATTGTCATACCTAGTAAGATGTGTAAATTATCCAAGACAACCCAAAAAGTCAAGTCAAAGTGATTTACTTTCTGGGTTATCCTGGGTTGGTGAACCTTCGGGTTAATCTTCCCGAATAAACTGTTCTTGTAAATTATGAAATAAGACAACTTTATAATTGCAGGAAACTTTTGGGAAAAAATGACATTGGGAATCAGGAAAGGAAATGAACAGTGTAAATTGGTATTTTTATGGAGTATTGTTTTAATAGTAAAATTAAATTTTTATCAGATAAATAGTCCTCCATATGCTGATACACATATACAAGAGGACGTCTACAGTGAGACACGCCTACATATTTGCAATATACAATTACTACTACATAGAATGTTGCAATAAAATCAAATAATGAGAGTTATATGTGATGTGTACGATAGTTTTGTGTGGAGGTTGTGGCAGCAGGGTGGCGTGCACGCCCAGTGTTGGTGCTTCAGTGTTCACTTGTAGACGACCAGCACAGGATGTACGTCATGTATTGAGTGTAACGTGTGCTTTATTTGTGCCCACTAACCTATTAAGTCTCTCACGTTCATTATGAGGGGGAGTAAGAATGGCAATGAGACCGAAGCTAAGTCGCCTAGAGAAAGTGGCGAGGACAGTGAGGATGAAAGTGAAATATTAGAGGAGAGTCCGTGTGGAAGATGGTCCAAGCGGCGACAGGAGGTGAGAAGACTTTTGTACCCCAAACTAGTAAACCACCCATGATAACTGTCTTGTCACCTAAGTATGACACGGAGGATTCCCTACAGTTGTAAATACATATTTAGCGTGAATATTCAAGCTAAATTAGTGTAGGTGTGGTTGAAAGTTTTGATCGTATGTCCGGCGGTGCGTGGCTGACGCATGCCAGGGCGGCCAACCCTCACCTCCGCCTCACATAACACTAACATTCAACATTACTCACAACAATAACAACACTCACATTGCACATACTTCATCTTCAATCATACATGTAAATGATTTAATCATTGTCACACTCAAATTCGAGAGTTATGATGAGGAAGATGATAGGGCTTGTTCATAATGTGAGGTGTTTCATGTGTTGCGCTGTTGGCGCTGCTGCTTCGCGATGTTTCTGCTGCTGCTCCCTTTGCTGCTGCTCTTTATTACAAGTATTTCTTGTATATCAGCCTCCCTAACCAGTGTCTTATCATTGTAATATACTTGGGATAGACAGTTTACTTATCATTAGCACGATTCCTATGACAACTCATCACTGAACTTAATTAGTAATTGTCATTCATGTACATGTTTGTGTAATGAAGTAGAATGTTTGATAGTTGCTGCGTATTTCCTCTGGAAGGTGTCATGTTTGGAATTTATGTATTTTTGGCCATCCTCATTCGTTCACTCTATTTGTTTAGTATTGATTATTTTCCCCAAAGTTAGGCCTATGGTCTTTTGATCAATATTGACTAATTATTGTATGTTGTTGGAGGACATATTACTGTGTGTAGTGAAAGCTGATGGCATGGTTCTACCACCAAATTTCCTTTAATGTCTAACATATATAAGTGAAGGTGTGGCTGGCTTCAACAGAGACTATTGAGATTATATTATCTGCTTCAGGTTCATTGCTGAATTTCATTAATATAGGCAACTTTGTTGTCTCACATTCACCACCTTATGTAATCTTCATTAATTAGCTTTAAAAGCTAAATGAACAACACTGGTTTAGCGCTTTCTATTAATAAAATAGTGTGGTATTGATGACCTTTGCAAGGCACCTGTGCTCAGTTGTCCTTTTTGCACGTTTGTATATTGACATGTTGGGGAAAGATATATATATATATATATATATACACACGCTAAATTAGCTGCATGCCGAACCATGTACATTTTGAGGTGCGAGCAGCCAACAAAAGCGGTGGTGCAACTCTCTCAGTATCCCCCAACAATGTTTGGTTTCTTTGAATGCTTATCATAGAATATTCCATCCTTGATCAATTTTAGTTGATATGTTAGCCAAGAAGAGCACCCAGAAGGAGAATGTAGAATATAACTTTGGTATGTCTGTGTCTAGCATTAAGAATAATATTAGGGAAAGTAAATAATGAAAATGATTGTTATAGGAATGCAGTTAGAAGCCTGAGTAGATCTATAACCCACTATGATAACATGAACATGAAAGTATGTTTATGGAGCAACTTGCAATGTGAACAGACTGACTGATGTAGTGGCCAGGCTTAGCGGGTCAAATTTCTTCTAGCAGTTTGGGAGACAACAGATGATCAAACTAAATGCAAATTGTGATCAGGCATATGGTCATGTCTTGAACACTATGTGCTTAATTGTCCACTTATTGAGGAATATAGAGATAGACAGTATAATAACCTATGTGACATGTCAAGATATCTTATTAATGAAAATAAGATACCAGATATACAAAGCAAATTCCCTAAATTTGCTTGTAACAGAAAAATGAACTGTAGATATAAATCCATATGTACAATTGTTAACCCTTTTGGGACCTAGTTCCTAGGCCCTTTTTGTATTCATATCTCTTCCGCTACCGTCCACAGGTGGATATGGGGTGCAAATAAACTAGCCACCGGTGGCAAAATCTAATTAGCAAAGTAGTACCATATTATTGACTGCTCAGTTTCAGACTTAAAGAGGCGATTTTGAACTTTGTTTGAGTGGCTATGCCATTATATAGATCTAATGTTAGGCACAAAAAAGGTGGCAT
Organism: Cherax destructor; assembly: GCA_009830355.1. Lineage (NCBI taxonomy): Eukaryota > Metazoa > Arthropoda > Malacostraca > Decapoda > Parastacidae > Cherax > Cherax destructor. Next base: position 13,061 of record WNWK01042543.1, on the reverse strand, counting down.
TTTTCCCATGAATTTGCCTAGACGTTTTTAAAACTTTTTAGTTTGATTAGGTTTTAAAAAAATAAAAATTGTAAAGGGCACACAAAGCACAATTTTTTTTTACATCTCAGAAATATTTATATCAATAGAGGCAGACAAAGAAACTAATTTCACTGATTGGAATTATTTATAAATATTACTAGGCTTGGGAAGGTATTAATACATTTGTGGGGTTTGCCAACAAGTATGTATGTATGTATATATGACAGTATCTGATTTTGTTTTCCAATTTAAAGCACGCGAAAGCGTTTAGGATGATGGGGCTCTAGTTATCCATCAATGTCAAAAACAGATTTTTAAAATTAAAAAAAGAGGGAAAGGGTATTCCCAAAAATCTTTCAAATTATCCCGGACATTGCAAGTGTTGTGGGAATTTTTTTTGGGTCATGACAAAGCATTTTGACATAAAATTTAACATGAGGCAAGTGGTTTCGAATTTGTGCCCATTGTGGCTGGACAGAAAGACATAGTTTTCTGGCCCAAAACAACATGCCGGGGCGCCTCCATCCTACCTACTTGAATTTAATAAAAAATATAAATAAATATGTGGCTAGTGGGGACGGCGGCGGAGGAGTGGTGGCGGGGATTTTTTCCCCCTCTAAAACGCCCTTCCCCTGCTTCCTTCTGAGGTGTTGTTATAAGAGAAAAAGAGTTTTGAATTAACCATTGATCCTACTTTCATAAGGAAAAAATAATGTAGAAATAAAAAGGTGTATGTCCCATTTACCTGGGGAAGAGATGCTGGGGGAAGGTTGACGGGGGAAAAAATAGGCAAACGGGGTATGCTGTCAGGAGTTCATTTGTTTGCCTTTTCTATTGCTTTCTTAATTGCTACCTTTATCACTGAACTTAACTGCTACAATTTTTATTTTTTTCTCGCTTTACTATTCACATTTTTGTTTTTTCCCCTTTTTCCCTTTCATCTGCAGGAGTTTCAATAAAAAACTGTCCAAGGAGGTTTTTTCTTCCTCCCTTTCCTGTTTTAAATTCCAGGAAATCATCCCCCCTTTTCCCAGCACTGCCCTTTTGCATTTTTTCTTAGGCCCCTGGTTAAAAAAAAAGAAATTTGGCAAAATAACTGCACAAAATGTAAGGAAAAAGGGGGAAATTTCCCCGGAGGTAACCTCCGAAAGCAACGTGACTGATGGTGAGCATTGTTTTGGTACTCTGCCATCTCGTGGTGGGATTCTGCCACTTTTATAGTATGATTACTATTATAATTACAGGGCCCCCCAGTATCACCCGAATTGCCCAGGATGACCAACCCCGAACGGGGAAAGTTGAACCATTTTTTCCCCAAAGAAATAATGTACATACAATTAATCCTTTCAGACACCCAAAAAAATTCACAAAAAAAATTTATTTTTAAAGAAAAACTATAGCTTTCATACACAAAACATATAATCAAACCCATTAAATTTTTTAAAATTTTCATTTAAAATAACATTTACTTACCTTTTTTGAAGAGACTTGCTCACCCGGAAAATGGGGGGGAATGAGGGGGGCTTAGTGTTTGGAAAGGAAAATCCCCCCCATTAGACATCAGGTATCAAAGCCCCATTTGGGATTACTTCCTTTTGGTCTTTTAATGCCATAGGACCCCCTTGAGAGTCCTGACCCCCGTCTCACAAAATAACTGTCCACAGTCCTCTGTTTCGGGGCCCTTTTTAAAGTCCCTGAAGTGCAATGGCTCTATCACTGAACTGGTTCAGGATTTTTTATTTCAGGGGCCTTTGCCCTTTTTTCCACATTGAACAAAATTTTCCCTTTAAATTTTTTTACCACGGGGTGCCCTGGGAAACTTTTTGGTGACTTATTTCCAAGGGCAATCAATAAACACAATAAAAATTTGAAATGTTTGAATGACAGTGGGTAATGTTCCCAATGGTAAACAAAGCGATGGGTCACGATGTGCGCAGGGGGTGGAGCGGGGGGCAACACTGGACATGGGCCATACTGGGAAACCGCCGATAGTCGGGCCAAAAATTTGGGGTGAAAAAAAAAACACGATGGCCTTTTTTGGTCCACTGTATTTTTATAGTCAATTTTTTATGTTATAATACGCATTATTATATTATTATTATATTAGTACAGTGGACCCTTGAATTTCGTTCGCCTTGAATATTGTGAATTTTGGAAATCGCTGATTTTTTCATCAAAATATTGTCTTGATTTTGTGATTTGGCTTAGAAATCGGTGGTCGAGGGAAGCGCGTCCAAGCAGCCTCCCAGCCGCGCGGGACACAAACACCATTCAGAGTCAGTCTGGCATTGTATCTCGGCGAGTGACGATCACTTCACACGTTCATACGATACATTTCTTAATTTTTCATTCGTTTTAGTGCTTGCAACTGCTAAATAAGCCACCATAGGCTCAAAGAAAGCTTTTAGTGCCAACTTTGGTAAAGAAAGTGAGGAACACCATAGAATTAAAGAAAGAAATCGTAGCAAAGTACCAAAGTGGAGTCGATAAAGGCTATAGCGCCAGCCAGCGATAAACTGTAGCATTAACAGTGTAGCAAGTAAGTTAAACGATTACAATAGAAAAGACGACATGAAACTTCTCCATTGTTGTTTGAGGTATATAGGGCACTGACAAGAATGCTGCCCTCTGCCACCATCTCCTCCAAGGTAAGTGTAAATATAGTAGACCGTCATTTAACACGATAGTTACGTTCCTGAAAACGCCATGTTAGGTAAAATCGTGTTAAAACGAACTGAATAACTTAGGGAAAAATAGGGTTACGTTCCTGAGATTCCCAAAAAGCCAAACAATTTTTGTTTAGGCCCCCACATCTTACAAAAAAAAAAGGAATATGTAATTGTTTGATGTATTATATTGTTTTACTGTTAAGATAAAATTTAATAAAATAATAGTATTTTTACCTTAAATTGTGGGTGCGGGGTTTTTTTGGGATGATTGAGGTGGGGGTTATGCTGTGGCCCTACTGGGGGGTGGATGGTAGAGGTTCTGGAACTGAAGGAGGGTTTTACAGATGTCAATTTAAGTCATTCTACTAGTAAGTCATAAGTATTCAGTCAAGTCAGTAAAATAGTCACACAAACTTATGTTTACCTTTTTTTATTTTAAATAACTTTTGTTATCTAATATCTCGATTTTTTTGGGAAATTTTTAGATTTAAACCAAAAACCTTTTTTTGTCATTGCAAAACATTTTAATTTTACGGGGTATGATTGCTTGGGGGTTTATAAAAATGCAATGAAAATCAGAAAATGTTTTAAAGAAAAAAGCGAGCTTCGAAAGGTCCTGCCGATGAAAAACTGAAGGCTGGGGGGGTGTGGTGGGTGGGGGTGGGGGATAGCAAGGTCTCCCCACTGCCAAATTTTGGGAACCATGCGGGGACCCTGAAAAATTTTTTCACCCCCCCAACCCAAAAGTTAAATTTTTAAAGTGTTAGATAAAAAGGGCCAATTCTTCAATGGGCAACCCCAAATGGGCCATAAACTCTCTAAATGACAGTCTACTGTATTTTTTTTATAAAGTTAAATATTTCTTATTTATAAATTATGTACATTTTTTCTGTAATAGTGGTGGTGGCCTGCGCCTCCCCCACCAGCAGTATATGATGGTTTATATTAAATAAACCAATAACAATAAACTAGCACCCCCCCCCATACAAATTAATTTTATTCATTCTGAGTAAATATATATATGTTTGTATTTTTTTAAAATTTTTTATTATGTCATATTAGATGAATTGTGGTAGATAAAAAGCTGCAGAGGGGAATTAGTGCATTTGACATTTTTTCCTGCCCCAAAAATAAACTGCCCCTCCCCCCTTTTCCCTCGTTTTCCCCAAAAAAGTCTTATAAAGGTAATGGATGTTAAATGTTATTTATACATTTTTATCTTTATATTTATTAGTCATTCTTTTTCATTTAAAATTTTTTTCAAAAAAAATTTTTTTTTTAATACCCCGGGGGTCTAAATGGTTAATTGGTTTAAATTTTTTCTTTGGTTTTTAAAATTGGGGATTTTTGGAACGGTTAATCAAAATTCAAAGGGCCCCCTTTTTTATTTTATTTATAAAGATTTTTTTTATTTTTATATTATTTTTATTAAATTTTTGGAACTGGGGCAAGATCCAATTTAAACGAGCCCTCACCAAGGGAATCCTTGAGGAGGAAATCCATCCTGAAAATTTTTTTTGTATCTAGAAGCAAAAAAACACCGGACTGTTATCCAAAACCGCATGGGGGGGATTTTGGGGGAGGTTCCCCTTTTTGTGTGTGTATGTTTTACAGTGGACCCGGTCATCGGCCGAACATTCCAGGTCGGCCTAACATGAAAGGCCGATGACCAATTAAAATTTTATAAGAAATTTAAAATAAATAATTTAATCCGTCCCAGAAAAAATAAAACAAAAAAAATTTTTTTTTAAATTTAAATAAGTTTTAATGCCTTTATTGAAAATTAATACTGGTTCTGGAAGATAGGGAGTTATTGTTTGGAAGGGGGAAATTCCCCCCATAAAGACTTAAGGTAGCAAAGCCCTCTGGGTTATTTTCCTTTTTTCTTTTTAATGCCACTAGAACCAGCTTGAGAGTCACTGGACCCCTGTGCAAAAAATCTGTCCAGGGCTTTTTTTCTGGCCTCTATGATGTCCCTAAAGGGGGACGGTTTTCATAAACAGGCAGAAAAAGGCAGCTTTCAGGGTATTTTTTCAAAAAAAATTTTCCCAACCATTCCTTTTGCCGCCTTTAATCACAGAAAAGGCCCTCCTTCACCCCCTCTTCCTCCCCCTTTTTCAAAGTTCCTCAACTGTGGTCTGATGCTGCAGATGGCTCTTCCAGCTCTTCAGGGGTTACCCTTTTTGTGGTTGTCCAAACCTTCCACATCCCCACCCCCAACCCCCGGGGACTTCCCGAAATAAATAGAGTCCATCCCAGGCAGAGGGTCGGGGGTCAGGGTCGCCTCAAACCCTTCAAAATCCCTCTTGGACACAACCTGGCCACGGGGTCTCAAGCAGGTTAAAGTCCGGGAAGCCACCCCCTCCCAACCCTTTACCTAAAGGGCCCTTTGCAATGGAGGAAGTAAGTGATTCCTCTAGAATCCTTAGGTCAACAAAATGTCCTAGGCCCAAATTTTTAAACACTGCTTTTGTAAGTTTTTTTAAGAGAAAACCTGTGGTCAGGGCTGGAGGAGAGGGAGGAGTGGTGTTAGGGGGGCAAGAACTTCCTTTTTTAAAAATGAAGTTCCTAAACACTTGGCTTCCCAAAGGGTGGAGGGGTTTCAGGAGCATTGTCCCTAAAGGGGCATTTAGGGCAATTTCTTTTTCCCGGGGGTATTTTTCACACTTGGCCCCACACATCATTAACCCACTCGAAAATTTTCCTTTGGGCCTATGCCCCATTATTAGCTTTTCCCCATCACACACAATCTATTTTTTAATTGTTTTTTTTTGAACACACTGGGATTTTAGAGTGATACACCAGTAAAGGCTTATTTTAAATTTTCCCCACCTATTTCACAACAAGAGAGTTAGCCTTTTTGTCATGGGGTTTTGCCTCAGTGCCTTTTCTTCCTGTGTGATGTGGTCCCGTTTGGCATTTTTTTAAAAAGGCCTGTTTTCCAAAATTGGGGGTTCAAAAATTTTTTAGCCTCATTAAACCCCTTGAATTCCCGAACAAATGTTTTACCGAATTTTCAGAAACCCGCCTACCATTCCTTTAAAAATTTTTATGCCATACGCTTTTTTAACCCCTTTTAGGGGGGCCTGATTAACTCTTCTCAGGGTGAAAAAATTTTGGAAAAAAAATTTTTTTTTCTTATGAAATGATAATCTTTTTTTATAAAGAACCAAAAAAAATGAAATTTGGGTGAAAAAAAATAAATTATGCTCCCAAAATTAGCGGTATCAATATTTAAAATTGGTGATTCCCCCCTTTTACCCTATTTTCGGGCCCAAATTCCCAAAGTTTCATTTTTAAAAATTAAGCTTTTTTTCGCTAGAATTCCATTTGTTCTATCGATTGGTACAAAAATCCCCTTTACCAATTTAACTCCCAATAGGGTGAAATTGCAAACCAATTTCCCAAAAATTTCTAAAAAAGCCAATTTTAAAATATGGTCCCGAATAAAGAAGACAGATATTCCTGGCACTAAATAACAATTTTATCTGTTCATTAGTCACATTTCCAGGCCCCTCTTACATTATTTTTGTCTCCATTTTGAATTTTTATTCTCAAAAAATAGAAGATTTTCTGTTATGTATATATGATCATTGAAAAAACGAAAAAAAAAATAGCGCACTTGTGCAAGAATATTAGACCGCCAGTTGATGGTATTGACGGTGGCGGATTTGTTTATTTTGAAATCCCCAAAAACGAACATTTTCCAATTTGAGCCCCCAAGGTACTTGTCATTGTGAAACCAACAAAAATTTTCTCTATTTTGTAATATATCTTCATTCATCAAATGAGACCAAGAAAACGAGAATACGACATAAATACATACGAAAATAGACTGCAAAATCCTGTTTTAAACCAAAAACATGGCAAAATTTTTTTTTCCCCCATTATGCACTGTGTGCTGCAGGATTTTTTACTGGGACCAGACATAAACATCTTTTCCCCCTGTCCACAAATTATACAAAAACTCCTAAAAAAAACTGAACTCCCTGCCTGAAAACCTAGAACTGCAGACACAACCTCCATTTTAAAAGCACCGTTAAAAAACTTTCCACTTACGCACCCAACCGGTAGTTAACCATACGAAAAATATTTTTTCTTACATATCCACAGCAAAAAACACTTATTGATATCTGTGATTTCCAATTTGCACAACAACCACAGCAAAATACACTTATTGATATCTGTGATTCCCCTTTTTACAGTTCTAACCAAAATTCTAATACAATTTTGCTCCAAAAACTTGCTAGTCATAAGTTTCCTAAGATATCCAATATAGAATCTATATTATGCCAATATATCCCCTTTTTCCATTAATATATAAATAAACAATTTTTTATACTAATTGTTAAATTTCAATGTTTAAATTCCAGTACCAAAATTTTTTAAACCAAACCCTTACAACGATACCAGAAGTTTTGAGTAAGACCTATCATAAGACCCTAAAAAAAGTGGATACCGGGATATTATTGGCCATTTTTAATATCAATTTAAACCCCTTTTGGGGTCGACAGGCCTTTCCCAGGAAAGTGTTCCGGGGGTCAAAATTTTTTTTGGGAAAAAAATTTTTTTTTTTCCCCAAAAAATGATAGAGAATCTTTTCCGATCATAACGCCACCAAAATTATGAAATTTAATCGAAAACTAACGAATTTGCCCCTGGTTAGCGGGAGCTACATTACGACGGGGATTTTGCCCACTTTGAGCCCTATTTTCAACAAATTCCAATTTTCAGTCTCCTAAAATTATAGCTTTTTCGCAGATCTCCATTTTTTTCTATCATTGCAATGAAACCGCCTATTTATAATTTCATCTACCCAAAATAGTGGTCAGAAAATGGGAAAATTTTTCCCAAATTTACACAAATTTCAAACGATGCCAATTTCAAAATAGGGGCCAGAGTAAACAAGGCAGAATTCCCGGCACTAAAAAAACATTTTTTTCATTTGTCACGCCCAGGCCCTGCCCTTTTCTTTGCTTTTCATTTTGAATTTTTATTCTCACAAAAATAGAAGATTTACTGTTATGTTTTAATACTTTAAAAAAGGTATAATACAGAATGAAATATAAGACTCCCATTTATGGTATTGAGGATGGTGTGATTTGTTTACTTGAAATCGTCAAAATCGAACATTTTCACTACTTTGAGCTCAATTTCGGATTGTCATTGTCATCCAATCAAAATCATCTCTATTTCTGATATTCTTCCATTCTATCGAATGAGACCAAGAAAACGAGAATACATCAATAAAAACATACAAAATCGCTAAAAGTCGCTTTTTAATCAAAAACGGTCAATTTTTTTTTTCACCCTATGGTGTGTACTGCGGGATTTTAACTGGACACTGACCACACAGCCCCATTCTTTCTATATGCCTACCAGATTTTTTTTGCTTAAATTGAGGCCTTTTAAAATTTTGGGGTACTATACGGCCCCAAACCCCCTTTTTAAAACGACTAGTACGGCACCACCCCCAAAGGGTTTTAAAACATAAGTACCCCCCCTTTTAAATTAATGAAATAAAGGATTTGAATTTGAAACTGACCGCACAGACCTATTCTCTCATATCTAGGCCTACCACCCTTTTTCCCGTTTGATTTGAGGGCGCAGTTTATGCCTACTAGACATAAAACCCCCCGGGTGCGAAGCATTTGTACGCAAAACCCTAAAAGGGGTTTAAAATCTTCAAACAACCCTTTTTTGGCCCAAAATTACATCACAGCACTTGTTCCAGGAGTTTTCCAAGATCCCATGCAACGCCTTCCCTTTCCCCAAAAATAATAGATCCAAACACTGTCCCCATTTTTCCCTTTTTCCTTAATCCAAATAACAATAATTTTAAATATTTTCCATTATTGGGCCCTTAGTTTTTTAGAAAAACCCTTTTGCAACATTGATCCTTGATTTGTTCTTTTTTGCCAGGAGGGATGTAATAGTTGATTTTTTTTTCCCATACATCCTGGCAAGTTCCACCCCGCATACCACTCATTTTTCAATCATTTCCCGCTAACCATGGTGTTTCACTTTACCAAGAACTTTCAGAAACTTTTTTGGAGCCTGGGTATTTTTTTGAGTTGCATGACAAAACCACGAAAAAAGCAAAAGTTTGATGAATGAGCAGAAGCCCTCCACAAGAGAAGGAAGAAACCGGCCCCAGCCGCGGATGGACGATCCCCGGCCACACCGAAAAAAAGCTGATCACCGAGAAAAAAGCCTATCACCAGGGGGATACAGAACGTGATATGGGGGCCACTGCATAAAAAGGCCCCGGTTTGTGGGTGTCCAAATCAACATTTTTGAGTATTTTTAAAAGCTTGTAAGGTATTTTGGGGTCTAATAGGGTAGTTATTAAATTATTCCTTATGAGAATAAATTGTTTTATAAAGGCACTTGAACAGCATTCTGAACGAAAAAACACGAACAGGGGGCCCCTCATGTACAGTGGGACCCCCAAATTTGGGCCCAAAAATTTTTCCAGAAGCCCGTTGAGGCCGTTAGCAAAAGAATTTTTTCCCCCAAGGAATAATGAATAATTAGTCCGTTTACCCCCAAAAAAAAAAAGACTTACAAAAAACATTACATAATTGTTCGAGTTGGGGGCTGTAATAACTTGGGGGACCACTGTAATTGTATACACAGGGGCTTTTTCGCCCGGGTGGAAATCAAACAACAGATTTTACACTTTTTTTTGAATTTTCCCCGGTTTCAAAATCCGCCGGAAATCGTCCATATCAGACGCTTTCCCCGCCCCCGGGCACCGTTCACATGTACCAGACTCAGTCTGCCTTTTTCTCATTGAGTTGAATACCCCGCCATCCATTGCTTTTTTTTGGTTGTTTATTGATTGTGATTGAAAAACCCACCGGGGCCAAAGAAAGTTCGGGAAAAATGAAAACAGATAGAATTCAAGAAAGAACTCGTAAAAATATAAAAACGATTGGGCCGAGCTCGCCAGGATGCATGGGGAAGTCGAATCAATGATCAGTTCCATCCTGGAGAAAAAAGAAATCAAGGTAGCTTTTTTGGGAAAGGTAAAATACGGGAATTTTTTCGGGGGGGGCCCTTTTACGGCTCCCCCTTTGGGCCAAATTATTTCCTTACGGCCAGGGGACATGTAAACCCCGGGGGGTTGGGCCGGCTTTTTTCCCGGCATGTCTTCTCGGGTGCAAAAGTTTCTGCTCATTCATCCAGACATTTTGTTTTGTTTTTCTGGGTTTTTTGTCAGTGAAACTGCAAAATAAGAAACCCATGGGCCCCAAAAAATTTCCCCAGAAAAGTTCCTGTGGAAAAAGAGAGTGAGAAACCCCTTGGAATTTGAGAGAATTTGATTAAAAAATATGAGAGTGGTATGTCGGTGCGGGAATTTCCAGGATTTTTGGGGAAAAAAACAAAAATTTAAACCATCCTGTCAAAGAAAGAACAAATCAAGGAGGCTGATGTTGCCAAAGGAGTAAATGTTACGAAACAAAGGTCACCAATAATGGAACAAATGGAAAAGTTATTGTTATTGGGGATTAAAAAAAAAACAAATAGTGGGAGACAAATGTAGTGAAGTCTGTTATTTTGGGGAAGGCAAGGGTTTTGGGATGAAGATTTTGGGGAAAAAAACCCCGGAAAAGTGCTTTCTGGAGGAATTTAGGCCAGCAAAGGCCCTTTTTGGGGAGAAAGCGCGAGTGGTTTAGTTAAGGATTTGGGGGTTTTAAGTTCAGACAAACATTTGCTGAAAAATTTGTGCAAATTTCAGGGCTAATAGAGTGAAAATCTGAAACCCCCAAAAAAAGGGTTTTAAATGTGACAAAAAGGCCTGTTTTTTGGGAAAAAAATGCCCAACAGGACCCCACATCACGCAGGCGGAAAAAACACGCCCAAAAAAAGCCAATGAAAGACAGGCTAACTCCATGTTGTGTAGCAATGCAAGTGGGGATTTCAAAGTGAAGCCTTATTCGTGTATCATCTGAAACTCCAGAGTGTCTAAGAAACACAATGTCCACAGAAAAGATTGTGTGATGTGGAAATCAAATCAAATGCATGGGTCACAAGATCAATTTTCAAAGATTGGGTTGACATGTGTTTGGCCCAAGTGAAAAATACCTTCAGGATAAATACCTTGGGACCTGCCTCCCTGGTACTGGACAATGCCCCGCACATCCTCCAGACTTGGAAGACCAAATGTCTAGGACTTCAAATTTATAAAGTGAAGTTCTTGCCCTAACACCACTCCTCTCTCTCCAGCCCATGGACCAGCAGGCTCTAACTTCCAAGAAACTGTACATAAAGCAGTGTTTTAGAAGTGCTTTTGAAATGACTCCTCGGATACTGAATTGACCTCTTAGAGAGTTCTGGAAGAATCACTTCAACATAAATGCATAGACCTTTTTATAGGTAAGTGTTTGGGAGGAGTGACACTAGACTGAATCCCCACGGAGACCACTGTGATGGATTGTGCTGACAAGAAGGATTTTAAGGATTTATGTCGGGATGACCTCAGCCTGTTGGGGAATGGGATGACATTGGGGAACAGCCCTGGGGTTGGAGGTGAGTTTGAGGATGTGGAAGAGTTGGTGGAGGCCAACAGGGTAGAGCAACCATAAGGCTGAAACCCTGGAAGTGGAACTTCATCAGCCCGTTCGGGAAATTTGCTTGAAAAGGAGGAGGAAAAGGAAGGAAGGGGGTGTTCTGAAAGTTTAAAGGGAAATTTTTCCAAATTATGATTCCGACATTTGTTGAAAACACCATCCGAAAGCTGAAAAACCCATATCTGAAAATGTTTAGTGAAAAAACCTTGTCCCATTTCAGGAAAATTTTAAAGGGCGCCAGAAACAGGCACTCTGGACAGTTATTTATGTGACAGGGCCAGTGACTCAAGCTGGCCCTAGTGGCAAAAAGAAAAAAAGGGGGTAACCCAGAGAGGGACTTGTTACCTGAAGCCCTTTTTGGGGGTTTCCCCCTTCCCAAAAACAAATCCTTTTTCCTTCCCTTCTTCCAGAAACTTAGTATTAAATAGAGGTATGTAAACTGATTTAATTGGTGAATTTTTTTTCCTGGGGGGGTTTTTAATTGTATTTAATTAATTTTAGGGGGGAATATTATTTGGTTTAAAAGGCCTGCCCTGGGATTACGGCTAACCGGGGCCCCTTACAACAAAACAGAACAAAAAATTTAAAAGATGTGGAAGTTGTTGTTGGTGGGGACCCAAAAAAACAGTTAGCGGAGATAGTGTTGTGGGGGGTTTAAAAAGGCATTTCATGCGGTCTCAAAGTAAATGCCTGGAAAGTGCTGTTTAGTAATTTAAGGCCCAGAAAAAAGGCGGGTTTACAGATTAAGAAGTAAAAGACAAAGAAGGAATTCCCCAGAGGGGGACTTGATACCTGAAGTCTTTAGGAAGGATTTTCCTTCCAAACAAAAACCCCAAACTTCCCCCCCCTCCTCCCCTTCTTCAATAAAGGTATGTAATGTTCATTTATCTTTAAAAATTGTCCTTTATTTTATTTCTCATTGTTTTTTGTATTAAAAATATAGTTATTGTCTATAAAATTTATTTTTTTTTAATATTTTGGGTGTCTGGAACAGATTAATTGGGTTACATTATTTATGGGTTTGGACCTTCGGAAAGGGTTAAAGATGAAAACTGGGGTTTTCCCTTGTAGCTCCCCACAAAAGGGGACAAGGAGTGGGGAATTTAATTTAACACCCCTGAATCCCATTTAAAAATCTTTAAAAGGGGTTCAAAAAAAAAGATTGAACCATTATTTTCACAGTTTACAACCCGGGGCATGGGTTTTGAACAATTTTCCCCGCCCCTTTTAATCTACTACAAAGACATGGGCTTGGGGCCGGGGGGACAAATGGAATGCAGATGTAATGGAACCCCGGGTTCGTGATTAACCGCCCCCGAGGGTGATGCAAACCGAATATAAAATCCAATCTATTTTCCCCATAAAAATAATGGAAATAAAAATTTAAACCGTTTCCCGACACCAAAAGTATTAAAAAAAATTCTTTTTTTACAACAAATATACATTAATAAAAGAAAACAATGAGAAATAAGAAAAAATAAAAACATGTTCCTTTATTGAATCCCCTTTCCCTTAACCTCAGGTACCGTTTTTTTGGGGTTATCATTTTTTTAATACTAGGGCCGGTTTAGAGTCACTGACCCCCTCTAACCAAAATTTTCCAGGGAGCCGGGCTGGGGTTTTTAAAAACATCCCTAAAAGCACACCCATTGTCATTTTACATTTTCCGCATGGCCCGCAACAGCTTTTTGGGTGATATTCATCCATAAATTTTTGCACATCAGTAATTTGGCACAGATCTCCCCAACCCCGAAGAAGGCAACTTCTTCCATCTCTGCCCCCTTTCCCCCTCTGA
>WNWK01042542.1:0-15934 GCA_009830355.1 Cherax destructor | reverse complement strand
CTACCAACCTACCCCCGAACGCAGAAGTATCATAGTGATAAATTAGTAATCATATTCAAGGATTAAATTTTATTTACTTAAACTGTAACCAAAGCCTATCCTTGACTCTGACTTGAGATAGGGGTGCAAAATTTCCAAGTTTTTTTGTAAAAAAAAAAAAACCTTATATGACAGAAAATACAGTAATAATATATAAGTGGTCCGATATCGGTCTTAATCCGTTCCAGGAGCTAGACCTTAACTCAAAAACTTCAAACTCAAACCTTATTTCCATAAGAAAAGTGTAAATAAAATTTAAATTTCTTTCCACCCAAAAATATTCACAAAAATACATTTTAATTATAGTTCTACATACAAAAAAAATTATTAAAAACGTGTAATTATAAATACTATACATAATAAATAATAAAAAAAGAATAATAAATAACATTTATTTTCCCTTTATTGAAGAGAGTTGCGGGCATCGGGAAGATGGGGAGGAAAGGGGGGGGTGTTAGTTTTGGGGAAGGGGAATTCCAAAAGGACTTCAGGTAACAATTTTTATCTGGGGTTTTTCCCTTCTTTTTTTTTAATCCCATGGGGACCAGTTTGAGTCACTAGCCCCCATCCAGAAAATAACTGTCCAGAGTCCTCTGTTTCGCATTTTTAACTTTTTCCTGAAGTAGGGCAAGATTCTGTCACTGAACATGCTTGTTCAGCTTCCTGGGTGGTGTTTTTCAACAAATGCTCACACGTCCTTTTGGGAAAAAAATTTCCAATCCGAAGAAGTTACACCTCACCCTTTTCATCCTCCCCCTCTGAATAAATTTTCCCTTAAATGTTGTCTGTTGTGTTCCTGATGAAGCACTTTCAGCTCTTCATGGTTGGGTCTACCCCTGTGCCCCTCCAAATCTTCCACATCCTCACCACTGCCTCCAACCCCGGGGACTTGCCCAATTACAAGAGTCCAAAAGGCACAGGGCGCAGGGTCACCTAAAACCTTCAAAACCCCCTTTTTTTCAAACAATCGGGCCACAGTGGTTCCAAAAAAAGTTCAAAGTCCGGGCACCCCCCCCCAAGCCTATGAATGGAGAATTAAGGATCTTTCCAGAATCTTTAGGGCAAATTAGCTCCGAGGTCATTGAAAGATTTTTCAAACAATGTTTTTGTGTAGAGTTTTTTTTTGGGAAATGACCTGTGATCCATGGGCGGGATGAGGAGGGTATTAGAGGCAAGAACTTCATTGGATGAAACTGAACCCCAGAAAATAGTTTTCCCTAGGGAGGATGAGCGGGAGATTGCCCGTACCAGGAGGATTTGAGTCCCACCTTTTTCCAGGAGGTATTTCTTCACACTGGGGCCAAACACCCGTGAACCATTCCACGAAAAGTCCTTAGTGACCCATCCCTTTGGGGTTTAGCCTTCCAATGCACACACAAATTATTCCCGTTAACATTGTGTTTTTTTAAGGTCTGGGGTTTTTTGGGATACACCAGTAAAAGGCTACTTTTAAAAACACCACTGGCATTAGCCCCTGAGAGTTAGCCTGTCTTTATAGGCTTTGTCCTGGCAGTGCCTTTTCCCCCTGAGCAAGGGCCTGTTTCATTTTTTCCAAAACAGGGCCCGTTTCATCACAATTAAAACTTGTTGGGTTCATTTTTGTGCTACGAACCCCTGGAATTCCTGCACAAATTTTTCAGCTGCACGTTGTCCGAGCTGGCTGCCCACCATGCCCCACAACCTGTATGCCACACGTTAAACCTCAAACCAGCCTTTTTTGGCTTTAAAATCACTCGCTAGCACTGGTTCCAGGCATTGCTGACAAGATTCGCAACTGCCTTTCTTTTTCCAAATTATCGTGGAAAAATTTTCACCCGCATCAGTTTTTTATTGATCCACACCCCCAACAACTTTTCCCAACCTCATCCATTTTTTATCATTTTTCAAATATCAACGCCTTTTGCAACATTAGCTTCCTTGATTTCTTTTTTTCCCCGGATAGAGGGATAGAGATTGTTTTTTCCCTACATCCTGGCAAGCCACTCACACGAGGCCACTCTCAAATTTTTTTAATCTCCTTTATATGGTGTTCCCACTTTTTACTACAGGGGGCCTAGGGAAATTTTGGGCCCAGGTGACTTATTTACAGTGACAATCACTAAACCAGCAATAAACAGAGAATTTTTTGTGAAATGTTTGAAAGAGGGCTGGGAATGCTCTCAATGGTAAAAAACGCTAGACTGGCGTCCTGTGTGGCGAGGACGAAGCGCGGGGGCAGACAGGTCTGGAGGACCACACAAGGAAAACCGAACACAAGGGGAAAAATAGACTGAAAAAGCAAAACCAAACACAAAATCACCCAAAATACGGAAACACCAAACACGAGGGATCACTTTAAGGAAAAGGCCCCGGAGAAGAAGCTTTTTGAGATGCAGAACATCTTTGATTCAGGAAACCATTAGCGTCTATCTCTTTTTTTTATAGTTCAGATGGCCTCCAAACTGCAACATCGTCCCCTCTTCTAGTGCTGGCATACTACCAACCTTCAGGACTAAAGTTGCTAACCAATTTCCCCTGAATTCTTTCATAACCACCTTGTTAAATTTCCAACAACACGGGGGCCAACTACTACTTTTCCACTTTGATCTACGCCCCAAAAGTTCCTCTATCCCAGAGTCATCCTGTTTTGTTCCATCCTTTTGTGCCCAGACCATTTCAAAACACCCTAAGCCCTCTAAAATATTTTTTTTGGAACTCAGCACCAATCTCCATGTTCAAATTACCCAAAAATTTTGTACCAAAATCACCCCAAACAACACATCTCCATTGACTTCAGCCCCCTTTGCTGCATTTTTTAAAAACCTCTTGTTTACAACCCCTTAAGGTTGATCCATAGATAAAGTTCCTTTTTTCACAGCCCTTTAAAACTATTTTCTTCCCCTCCCCCTTTTTCTGTTGCTTACTTTGTCAATTAAAGGCCCCATATGCCAACAGGTTCTTCTCAAATATCTTGAGGTGGTTTATGAAGAGAGGATGGGAAGGAAAAGATGAAAAGAGGGCATAAACTAGGGGGAAGGTAGAAGAGGTAGGGGGGAGGGAGCTTTCAAGAATTTTTGATTTTGAGGGACTTGGGAGCATGTTGATAGTGAAGGGAGGAAAGTGGCAATGAATGTGCTGTTATTGTGAGAAAGGTAATGATAACTGCACATAAGGGAGTTCATTATTTTTCATAAAGTTTTATTAATGTGTATAATCATTATTTAGAATGTTTAATAATATATTAATGATTTATAAAGTGTCTTGCAGTGGACTGCAGTATACTTAAAACATTTTTTGTTCAGATTTTAGTTGGTATAAAAAAGAATTCGGGGAAAAGATTAGCCAGACTATCCTGGGGGGAAAGGACAGTTTCACCAAAGGGGGGGCGGGGGTTATTAGTTAGAGGGTAATTTGATTTCATGTCACAACTATAAAAAAGATGGCTGTAGGAATTTTTGGGCCATTTCCCCTTTTGGAGGAGGGGAGTTAATTTAATAAAAAAATTTTGCTGTGTACAAATAAACCATCATTAAAACAATCCAACTTCAAAATTTTTTTTTTTTTTCCAAAGGACCCCCTCAGTAAAAAAGTCAAAAGGGGCAAAAGGGTCTAAAGGTTACAATGTTTTGTGCCCCATGGTTTTCATTATCACTTGGTTTTAAAGAGAGAAAACAGATTTTGTAGTTTTGTTAAATTTGTATGTGTGAGGAGGCTTGGGAGAAATGAGGGGGGCAGTGGACCCAAATGGATGGAAAAACCCTTTTTTTGTGTCATTTATTATTACACTTGTTTGTAGGTTCTGTTGACACTGAAGAAATGATTGAAGCTGAAGTTTTGGTGGGAGTGGGGGGACACCCAATAAAAGTTCCAAATTAGACATTTTCGTGATAAGAGGGGTTATCCAGTCAATGAGGGCTGTATTTTGAAGAATTAAAATATATTTTTACTGTATAAACATTTAGTGGCCATGATTGGGTGTAAGAATTAGTTTTAGATGCTGGGTTAAATTTTCCAAATACAGTTTGAATAAGATAATACTGGTCATGGTACAAATAAACCCAGATAAAAGAAAAAAACAGGAATCCCTTTGTTTACTGGTTCATTATACTACACATGATTCACTTTTTTTGCAATGTGACTAAGAAAAGCATTTTCTGGATAAATTGGGGGTATTTCCCTTTTTCTAAAAAAGCTCACTTTTTCTAATAACATGGAATGTTTTTTTGGGCACAGATACCAAATGCAACCCCCAGGGGGTACCCTGCCCCAAGGAGGAAACAAAACGTATTTGTTTTAATGATGTTAGGGTTGCTGGTGTCTTTTTTTCGTCTCATAAACATGCAAGATTTCAGGTACATCTTGCTACTTCTACTTACACTTAGGTCACATCACATTCATGTACAAGCATATATACACATCCTCTGGGTTTTCTTCATTTTCTTATTAGTTTTTGTTCTTATTTCTTCTTCCCATGGGGAAGTGGAACAGAATTCTTTCCATAAGCCATTTGAAGAGGAGACAAAAATGGGGGGCAAGGCCGTAGCCCCTTCTAAATAAATAAATGAAAAAGGAGAAATTTCGATTTTGGGCCCCCCTGCCCGGGAAAGGGCCCATGTTGAAAAAAAAAGAAAGATCCAAAATTTAAGAATAGATTTTAAATAAGTGACCCCTGGGTTTTTCGTCATCCCCAAAACCCCAACATTTATGTAAGTGTATTTTTAATGCTGTTGAAGTGTTTTTTGAGGGTCGTAGACTAACCATGACATTATTTCTTTAAATAAATTTTCCCTAGGATTGAGGGAGCATTCTGAAAGAATTTTCAAAAACCTGAGGGTCCACTGTAGTTTTTTTTGTTTCCCCTTTCCCCACTTTAAAGGCTGTTTCCAAGACCACGCCCGTAACGAACATACTACGTGAGGAGCATAAATAAAGCACTAATTTTAATGGGTAAATGAACATTTAATCAGTTTTTCCTTTTTTGAAGACTCTTGTTTGGGATAAAGGGGGAGGCAGGAGAGGGTTTGGGGGAAGACAAGATAGCCCCTTTAATACAACTAATATAAACCTACGGGATTTTCTTCCACCATCTAATATGACATAAAGACAATATTAATAACATAGAAACATGATATTTATTTTGAATGATTAAAAAGTCATTATAATGAGGACTGGTGGTAGTGTTATTTTTTTGGGGTTTTTGGGCTACACCATAAGCCATACAATACTGCTGGTGGTGGAGGCAGCAGGCCACCACCACTAATTCATATTGAAAAATTTACGATTATAAATAAGAAATATTTACACTTTAATTTATAAATAAGAAATTTTTAAATTTTTTAATTTTATAAAAAAAAATATTTATTTACACTTGCCTTGGAAGAGATGGTGAGAGGGCAGCATTTTATGCCCATATATACCCTCAAACAACAATGGAGTTAATTTTCTGCTTTTTTCATTCTTAACGTTTAATTTTATTTTTCCACTGTTAATGTTTACCTTTATCACTGGCTTGCATAGCCTTTTGACTTGTTTTGTATTGTAAAATTCGAGAATATGAATCACTGAAGAAGAAAATTCTTCCCCTCTCTTCCTCCTCCACTTTGGTATTTTGCTACAATTTTTTTACCAAAGGGCTGCCACTATGAAGTTTTTTGGGCCCATGGGTTATTTAGTCACAATCAATAAACAAGCACTAAACACAATAATTTTTGGGTAAAAAAGAGACTGGCCATGATGCTTGGGGATTTCCAAGCGGGGGGCCGGGCAGGTCTGACCGGCCAAAAGGAAAAGGGGCCATAGTCGGGGCCCAAAAATTTTGCTGAAAAAGCACCAAAACACGAGCAGCCAATAGGGGGCCACTGTTTTTGATGGGTATTTTTTTACAGTACCAGACATGCTTAACTCCTTAACTGTGGCATACCCAAAATAAAATTCCTTTTTTTTAAGATTTTGAAAATTTTTTTTTTCTTAAATTTTGAAAAAGTATGCTTTTCAACAAAAAAGACTAAAAAGAGGGAATCTGGAAAAAATTTAATTTTTTTTGTGTGTTGAATTGGCCAAAAATTTATGCCCGTTAAAATCGGGGTTAAACGCCAATTAGTTTTTTTAGTTTTCCTTTTTTTCCCATGCCAAAAAAGTGCAATTTTTTATTTTTTTTTTTTTTTTTTTTTTTTTTTTTTTTTTCGCTGGTCAACACTTAATTGTTAGTTTTCAGTGAAAAATCTTTATTTCAAAAAATTAAAAAGCCCCCCTCACTTAAAGACTGAGTTCCGTTTCCCCAAAACCACCGGGAAAAAAATTACAAGGAGGAGCAAAAAAGGGGTGGGTTTGGTGACCATCTTTTATATTGTTTTAATGTTACCTTGCACCGTTTATAATATTTCTGGATATTTGAAACGTTTAACAGAGTATACTGTATATTGTAATAAACAAAAAGGAAATCAGCTTTTAATATACATTTTTAGGAGCATACTGGCGAACCCCTTTCAAAGTCTGGGGTTTTTGGGTAAACGACATGTTCAAGTGGGAGAGGCTGTACTTTAAAGGGGTTAAAGCGTTACCATGAGACTATCAATGTTCACTAAATTTTTACAAAATCATGGTTTATCTTGACAAGCTTGTTTTGTCAGAACAAACTTTCAAGTTTTTATTGCCAATTAGAACGTTTCGTAATGTTCCCCAAAATATGGCTTGAGGCACAATGGAATAAAAAACTTTTATCATTATGTATCTAATCATTTGCCTGGCTTTCTCTTATGTGCTGACATGATCATTTCTGTGCCTCCCAGCGGGAAAAGATCAAAAATGGCACCGGTTTCAGCTGAATTACCACTTTCACTACCATGGAGTAAAGTTGGGAAGTTTCACCGGCATTTTTTTATAATCTGTCTTATGATAGATAAATGGGGATTGACCAATTTGAGTTTGCCCTGTTTTTACCTGGAAAAGGATTTTCATTCCAACATCCAACAGATGGAAAAAAAATTTTTTATACTTTGAGCTCCTTCTTTAATTTTTTTCAGGTATGTAATCACTTCCTTTATTTTTTTAGAGCACCCCCTTTTCTGGGGGTTTTTTCATCAAAAAAGGGGAAAAAATGCAAAGCAAGAGCGATTTCACCAAAACTGGTGTTGCTCTAAGTCTATCTTCACTTAGTATATAGATATATTATTCTTATGGGCATGTGGACAGCATTACTGTTGCAAAGAAATAACCCTTGCAACAGGTGTCCTTCCACTTTTTTTCAGATTTCAATGAAACAGTTGGTCACTGTTTATTTGTAATAGTTTTTTTTTTGGGGGTAAATTTACAGTCATAACTGGAGTTAGGTTTAGTGGATTTACTGCATTGGACAATTTGGGGGAATTTCAATGTTTTCTCTCTCAACACGAGCCTTTCCCACCGAGGAGGGTCCCCAAAAAGGAAAACAAAGCTCCTTTTTTCATTTAGTAATTTATTCAGAGAATTTACAGCCCCTTGCTCCCGGATTTTTGCGCCTTTACGACACGCATGGCTTACGGAGGAAGAATTCGTTCCACTTCCCATGGAGATAAGAGGAAATAAGAACAAGAACTAATAAGAAAATAGAAGAAACCCAGAGGGGGGGTTTATAGCTTGTACATGAATGTGTAGGGACCTAAGTGTAAGTAGAAGTACCAAGATGTACCTGAAATCTTGCATTTTTTGAGACAGAAAAAAACACCAGTTTCCACCACTTAAAAAAATTTCAGGCTTTTGTTTACCACTTGGGGACGGTAAATTCCCCGGGGGGTTGCTGTCTACCAACCTACTACCAGGATTTCAATGTTACTTATAAAAAAAATTTTTTTCAACACGCATGCTTTCCACCGTTTGGGGGCCCAAAAAAAACGAAAGTTTCCCTTTTTCAAGTAATATATACAGGAGAAGGGGGTTTTACCCTTGCTCCCGGGATTTTGCCCCTACGAACGTGGTTTTCGGAGGGAAAAATTCTGTTCCACTTCCCATGGGGATAAGAGGAAATAAGAACAAGAACTAGTGAAAAAAGAAGAAACCCCGAGGTGTTAAAATTGCTTGTACATGAATTTTAGTGTGACCAAAGTGAATAGAAGAGCAAGATGACCTGAAATCTTGCATGTTTATAAACAGAAAGACCCCAGCAATCCTACCATCAGGGAAAAAAAATTTTAAGGCTTTCCTTTACACTCACTTGGGACGGTATTTCCCTCCTGGGGGTTCGTTACCAACCATTACCTAGAAATTTTAAAACATTTGCACAAAAAAAATTCAGTGCCACACCCTGTTGGCCTTGGATATAATTTGCCACTGGTGTCACTGCTGGTGGGTATCACGCGGGTGGCAGTCATGGTGATGGATCACAGTTTGTTTTTTGTCATGACTTGCATTGTCACAGGGGGTTTTATCACTGGTGTTTGTGTTAGCGGGGCTGATGCCATTGCATTGCTGTTGGTGTGTCATGGCTGTTGTCACAGCTTATGTGATGCTGTTTGGTTTTTTTATACCAGTGAAAGTGCTACGGCACACATCACTGTCCTGCAAAATATCATCTTGCTAGATGTGTTACCATGAAATGGGAAAAGCACACAAGGAGAGCCAGACAGTGTGTGTTTCCCTGTTCATTTTTGGGAGATATTCGATCACTATCACTTGATTCAGCACCCCCTAATAAGTGGCCCCCCGGGTTGGCATCTCCAAAATCAAAGTATGTAACTGTATTTTCGTAATGCTGTTGCAAGTGTATTTTTGGGGGCTGAAATAGACTAACCTACGGACATTATTTCTAAGGGTAAATTTCCGTAATGGGGACTTGAGCAGCATTCGAACGAATTTCGCAAACCAAGGACCACTGTACATTTTTTTTTCCACTGTCATCACCAATACTCCAGGACACCCAGTTCAGGGGGGACTATCACCATCTGCTTTTTTGGTAAGAAAGAGGGGATGGGTGTCTATCTTACCTGAAGTTTCCCGACAGGGTTTTGGGGCCCAAAGCCCCCCCAGCTCTGTCTGGGCCAGGCCTCGTGGTGGATCAGGGGGATAACCAGGAGTTTGCTGGCTGCACGCAAAATGATGTACGAACCACAGCCCGGTTGGGTTAAAGGGGAAAATATTTCATTCCTGGTTGTACCACCATTGCTGTCTCTTTTCAAAATTGGAAAAAGATCCTACATTATCAACCTTTTTCAATGTTCTCTGCAAGAAAGGTTCGGTTGGCAAACAATTGGAACCTGTTTACCAGGTTATATTACCCAAAATGCCCGGGCATACCCATACAGCCTGGATTTTTCCTGAGACAAAAATTAGCATGACCCAAACAATACAGTTGAAGATAAATGGTAGTGTATGGTAAATTTGGGGCCCTATAAATGTTGTGCATACTAGTAAGTGCTAATCACAGATTATGAAGAAAACAGAAGAAATAAATGTCAACTCCCCCAGCATGATAAGGGGGATTACCAAAGACCCCCAGCTGCCCTTGGGGGAGTTTGGGAACACCAAGTTCATGATCAGCCGGGCGTGGTTGTACGCCCGGTTTGGTGGGCCGGTAAAGCCGGGGGATCAGGCTCTGATCACCACGAGACCTGGCGGGCCGGGTTTTGGGGGTGTTGACCCCCGGAATTTCCCCCAGGTTGAAGATTATTTTCCAATGTTTTAGCATTTGACATCCATACTTAAGATTCAATTTCATTTATCGGGTACTTGTCGTTTTTTTAAATATTGCCTAATTTTTTAATGGCTTGTGTTTTGGGAAATTTTTTATTGGTAAAGTCTTGGTGATAAAGGTCTTAAAAAAAAGTTATACTTGTGCAGAATAATTTGTTATAAACCCCGATAATGAAATACTTTTTTTTATGAAAATTTGGCCCCATTAGCATTTTAATTTTTTAGAATCAAAAAATGTTTGTAAATTTAATCCCTATCAATTTAATTTTAAAAGTTTATATAATGAATAACAAGCATTTTGTTGTTTCTAAACTCTGATTATCTGACTCAATTTATTAATTGTAAGTTTATTTTTTTTCCCGTAAGAGACCAGGGACCAGGAGTGTTCTGTTGGAGAATTTTTCTTTTTCCACTCTTCACTGAAGATGGTGCCAGGGGATATTAGTCATGGCAGGTAGCACTTCCATGGTCGACTGCGTTTTAATATGTTGACCAGAACTCTCCAGTTAGATCTGTGCCTTTTTTTTGACTGTCTTTTTTGGGAAAAAAGTCTCCAAGGTTTTCAGAAGATTTTTGTCCAGAGATTAAATTACATGCAAACAGTAAATATTGGTTAGACATAGGCTTGCTGTTTTTCATATACCCATTGTTTTTAAAAAAGTTTGTAATTTTGCTCCTAAAGGACATGTAGTCACAGAGGGGAGTTACAGGAATACAGGTTATGCCATAGTGTTCCATCTTCTGTTAAATTATTTAGATAAGTTTTGTTAAATCTGAAGGTTACCACACACTTTTCTTTGTTTCATTTGATCTCCCCCTATTTATTATTGTCTTATTATTATGATGGGCCTGGCAAAACCAGGCATACACTTGCCCCCCCTTGTTGGAATTCATAGGCTTGAACCTAAAGCGAAACACATACATGACACACCAAAAAGAAACAAGTTTTAATACAGAGGATCGCGTCAGCGGTTCCAAACCCCCCAAAAGGAGACTGGTAAGGATGCTCAAACCCCCCCTGTTACCTGGGGGTGTTCTGGGGGCAGCCCCCACAGTAATCGGGGGCCTGACAACCAGGTTTACTGCTGGCCCACATAGTCCAACCTGGGGCCAAGCCTGGCTGTTTGGGGACTGATTTTGAATCTGTCCACCCCCTTTGAAGGCACCCAGGGTCTTTAGAATCCCCCCAATGTTTGGGTGGGAGGCGTTGAACATTTTGGGGCCTTTTCATTTATTGTTTTTTCCATGACTGATGGCCCCCCATTTTTCACGGGGGGTATATTGCACCATCTGCCCAGTCTTTTGCTTTCTGGGAGGATTTCGGTGCAGTTTTGGGGACCAGTCCCTAGGATTTTCCAGGTGTAGATTAAAATGCATCTCTTGCCTGAATTCCAGTGAGAAGGGCCCAATGATTCCGTTTTCCCGGAATTAGTTTGAGGGAATTTTAATTTTAGGGTTTTCTTATTCTCTGATTCAATTTTGCTTGAAAGAGGGGAGCACAGTTTTCCAGGAGAAAAGGAAAAAAAAGGATCACAGGTTTGGCACCCCTTGTTTTAAGGTTCTCATTATCCATCGTATTTTTTTCCTAGCAGATGTGAAGGACTTGTTGTGATCCAGAAGGTGAGATCCTCTGACATTAACACTCCCAAGTCCTTCACACTAATTTTTTTGCTCTATTTGTGATTAGTTTTGTATACCCAGTTCAGCTATTTTCCCCCAGTTTTTCCAAAAAAGAGAGGTTGAAATTTGTCCTCATTGAACATCATATTGTTTTTTTTTGCCTGTTGGAAAAATTTGGGTTTATATCTGCTTGAGATTTACCATGTCTCAATGATAAGTCCATGCAGATTCTGAATCACCCAAAGGATGATATGGTGCTAGGTTTACATCTGTGTCTGTCTGATAGAGGATGGGGGGAACAGGATGGGAGGCAAGTATTGGCCTTGTGGAATAGAATTTTTTACTGTTGCAGCCTCTGATTTTGTTTATACTACTATTTGTTTTCAAAAGGGAAAAAGGGAAAAATCCATTTTTTTGTATATAATAAGTGGACCCCGTTACACACCTCGAAATCGAAACTATGTAAGATAATAAAGTGTTTTTGTAAGTGTTTTTTGGGGTCTAAAGGGACTAACTTACTTGAATTTTCCGGGAGAAAATTCATTCGTAAGGGGCCCTTTGAGGCCTTCTGGAATGAATTATGCCATTACTCGGGGTCCACTGTATTATTTTCATTATTATAAAATACAGAAGGTCCCCAACGGAAATGGTGGATTTCCCTTTAATTTGAATATTATAGTAAAATTTCAGAGGTCTCCAATGTGTTTTGTCGAGGACTTCCTGACTATTATTGATGCACGGGGATGGTCACGAAAAGGGAGATTGGAGCTTGTCTTGGGCAGCTTTTAAAGTAATAAAAGGGCAGTTCTGGTGGGGGGGCCTTACCCAAACCAGAATCTGATACCCCTTGCCTCTTCGAATCATCTGAGCCAAAAGAGTGGATCGGAGGGTCTTAGCAGCCAATCAGTAATGGAGTTGAATGTTTATGGGAGATTTTTCCGGGCCAAAACAGAGTTTGTACTGTAGAGGCAAAAGAATATTATAGAGTATAGAACACTTTATGGGTGAGGCCCTTTTTAAAAATTGCAGCAATGGGGGACTGGATACAGGAGGGGTTATATAGAAAGCAAGGTGGTATTATGCAGAAAATTTGAGAATAAATTTTAAAAAACTGTGTGGGGGTTTCCAAAGGTTTAATTCAGAGAGTGAAGAGGGGGTTTTGAAAGGGAGGCATTTAGAAGTATAGAGCGAATAAATGACCCAAAAGGAAAAAGTCTTTAGTGGAAGAAAGGAAGCTTTGGGCATCCCAGGAAATTGAAGGGAGTAAAGGGGGGGTCGAGTGATAGGGGGGGTTGAATCCAGCAGGATGTGCCAGTGTGTTAAACAAAAGGAGGGAGATAAGTGGGGTTTTTGGTTTAGGGGGCTGGGGTGTGAGAAGGTAAATTTATGGGGATTCAGGAAAACCGTTAGCTGGGCTTGTCCCAGAGGTGGGGTCATTAACCTTCAGCATAAAGGTAAGGGGGTGGGATTCAGTTCGATGGCCCTTTTAATTTTGTGTGTACTTTGGGAAGACATCATTGAATGAGTGATGATGAATTTATCCCAGTGGAGATGGGCCAATTTTTAAAAAAAGTATTGCATATTCAAATTTTCCCTTTAACAAATGCATAAAACACTTGTATATAATTTGGGTTTTGGGGGTCTAGAAGCATCACTGCTTGCTCAGAACCTAAATTTTAATTTAAGGATTTTTTTTTTTAAAATGATATATAATATTTTTATTTGTTCCAGTCATGTCTCATTTCATTTAAAAATTTGCCATGGGGAATGGCCCAATTCTTTAATCCACGTTGAATTCTTTCCCTTTTTTTTATCAGAATTGATAATTTGGGTTTTTGTTAATTATCACCTTTAAACTCTTGAAAAGAATTTAGATTTTCCTGTTTTCTTGTTCTTTTAAATCAACTGCTGAGGCTTGATTGTGGGGGACCCAAGGTCTAAATTTATACAATTTACACAATATTTGGGAAACATTAAAAATATATTCTGTAATTAAATTTGCAGATTTTTTTAAAAGATTTATTTTTTTAGTTAATAATATTTTAGCATTAAGAATGATTTATAATTCCAGGTTATGGGATGTATGAAATGTCATCATTGGGGGAGACCTGGAAAAACCCGTCCTTTTTGCTTATCGCCAGGGGCCCGGGGGGTGGCCCCCAGCTTAGGCAAAGACCCAGCTGCGTAAGTATGCCAATATGCTCCAAAAGGAAAATTTCTACAAAAGGGGGAGGGTTGAGGGTAAAGATATTGCTTTAAGAAAAGTTGATTGTTCGAAATTGGTGATGCTTTTGATAAGCTTATTCAAGTTTTGGGGTTGGCCCGAAAATTGGGGTTGAAATTTATTTTGTAGGGGTTCACTAAAAATTTGGGAAATATGGCCTTGATGGGACCAGTAAAGCATTGAGTAAATAAAATGTATTAATGGTGATGAATGGGGGGTTTTTTAGCCTTTTAAATTTCCTGTTAGTACAGTTTTGTATTGCAGTTGATGTTAGTGCTTATTGATAGTAATAAAGATACATGATGGTTGCTTAGGGTGTTCAATACTTTTTTTACTGGTGGGGAAAGCTACACTGCAAAATTTTTGTTTTCAGAGTGGAATAGTCCAACCCAGACATTCCAGGGGATAGGTGCCTTTCTGAGGTGCTCAATTCCCAAAATGTTTGAATTTTTATTTAAAAGCTAAGGGGGATATAAATCATCTCTAGGGGATTGATTTTTTCTTGGGGGAAAGTAAAAGATTAATATTTTTCCAGTTAGCTGATGCTATACAAAATACCTGCCAAAAACAGTCATATTACCTGATTGTACATGTAGCCCATGTAATGAATTGTAAACCTTAGTGATAGAACTTTTTAAAAAAATTATACCCATTTAATGAGGGGGTTCTAAGGGGGGGAAAAAAAAAATTACCTGGGAAAAAAATCCTCTGTAGGTATTTAGAATCTAGTATGAATGATTTGTGTACCTGAGGAATTCCATCTCAAAGAATGAATCTCAATTGATTAATTTCTGAACTTTAGTTAAAGTTTTTATAGTGGAAAAAATTAATTTGGGGGTTAAATCAATTTAAATATAACTTATAAAATTTAAAACAGGTAAGTTCTGAGTCTTGTGTTAACTATTCATGTGGGTTTCATTTGTAAAATTTATGAGGTTTGATTTTATCAAGAAATTGTTGGAAATTTTAAAAACAAGTACGGGGGCCCCCAGTTTTCCTCACTTCCAAACTAACAATTATGTAAATGTATTTTTGTAAGAGCTTTTTTTAAGGTATTTTTAGGGGTTTTGAAAAGACTAATTTAATTTACATTTGTCCTTATGGGAAAAATTCATTTGGGAATGGCACTAAACAGCATTTGGAAAGAATTTTCATCAAACCAGGGGCCACTTGTTGAAATACTAAAGATAAAATTTAAATTTAGTTGGTTTGATTATACAAATTAACTTGGTGGATTTGTGTGGATTAAATGTCATTAGTGGTAGCTGTCATGTGAAGTGGCTATATTGGAGAAATACACCAAGCGGATAATTTTAAAGTTGTGGTTAATATTTTTTAACATTTTGCTAAATAATAAGTTATATTGGTAAAAAAAAAATTTAGTAAGTGGATACTATTTACAATGTTGAGATATGAAATTGCAGTATCAGTCTTATTATTAATTTCAGGTGGGAACACTAAACCCATTGTGATGATAGTGCCGGGGGGGTATGGGAGGCAATCAGATTCGGTCCAAAGAAAGGGAGAATTTGTCCATTGCCCTGGATCAAGAGGCCCTTGCTGGAATCTAGGCACCTCCCTTGAGGGGACGGTCTCATTAGACCACCTAGAAATATTCTGATGTTTGTAGTTGTTCTGCTCCAGATGGTAATATATTGAGATAAAAAAAAATCATGCTGTACATAAATATTTGCAGAGTAGAAAAATTAGGAAAAATGATTATAACTGTATTTTAGTTATCTGCATAATAGTTATAAATGTGGTAAAGAAATGATTAAGCTTGGAGACCAAATAGGTAAGTGTACCAGAAGGGAGATGAGCTTGTGATCATAAGTGTGAAGCTGATACAGGTAGTTCATGTCTTCATATTTAATACTGTTTACACACTATGCAATCTTACAAAGCGACACTGTATAGTACAATTTTTCCTAATGTGATTGGGAAAAAAATTTCATTTTTTTCATAGCACTTAATAAAACCTTGATAATATGCCTCACATGTATGCCTGCCCCAAGTTGGGTGGGTCAAACGTTTGGAAAGGCACTCCTCCTTCCATTCCCCACTGCTTATAGTTGCTTACTAAAAAGATTTTGGATCCTTTGTTTACCCTGTCTCATCTTAGATATTAACTATGGCACCCAATATGAATACAGTGGTACCTTGACTTAAGAGTGCCCCAACATACGAGTTTTCCGAGCTACGTGCCGTTGCTCGTCGATTTTTTGCTTTGAGTTGCAAGCCAAAATCAAAGCTTTCAAGTGAGCTTCAGATATGCTGCCACCGCAGGAGAGAGGAAATATAAAAAAACTATAATAACCAATGTGTAACATCCTTTCAATTTTGATACCACTGGAACGTGTAATAAAGTTGGTGAGGGGGGCTGGCTGGCTTTTTGCCTATTCTGTCTGT
>WNWK01042541.1:0-15934 GCA_009830355.1 Cherax destructor | reverse complement strand
ATCTTTTTTGTTTGTTGATCAATTGTTTTGCATTTACAAACAACTTTTTTTTGAATCTTATCTTTTAAACAAAACCCCCTGGGGTACCCTGGTAATATCTGTTTTTTTCGCTAATAAAGCCGATTTTTTCCCCAAAAACCCCCATACCTCTATAATTATCAGTTTAAAGCCCTGACAAGTCTCCAATGACCCCTCAATCGTTGGCTAATGCAACCCTCCAGCCCCAGAAAATGAACCCCATCCCTTGCAATACCTTTGCCATAGAATTTGCCCCGTTATCAATGAAGGGAATTTGAAGTTCCTTGCAGTACCTGTCTAGCCAGCAATTTATACCAATTGCCCAGACATCCATTCTTGCCCCCCCCCTTCTAGGCAAAATGCTACATATGATTGGGATACCTCCCTAGACCTAACGACTTCTATGGCTGACCATACTTATCTAGTAGCTCCTGTCTTCTGCCCTTCCCAATGTCATTACCACCAGCACTAAGACAGATAATAGGCTACGACACAGAAGGTTTTGGGAAGCGGGACACAGGTGTGGGAAGTTACGACACAGGTGAGGGAAGAGACACAGGTTTTGGGAAGCTGCACAGAAGGTGATGGAAGTTACACAGGTGTTGGAAGCTGGAAAAGAAGGTGATGGAAGTTACGAACAGGTGTTGGAAGCTGCGACACAGAAGGTGATGGAATTTAGACACAGGTGTTAAGCTGCGACAAAAGGTGAGGGGAAGTTGACACAGGTGTTGGAAGCCGACACAGAAGGTGATGGAAACGAAAAGGTGTTGGAAGCTGCGAAAAGAAGGTGATGGAAGTTGCCGGTGTTGGAAGCGCGACACAGAAGGTGATGGAAGTTGGGTCCCAGTGCAAGATGCGGGAAAAGGCTCAACATTTTGATCACTGAGCACCTGCACATCTTAATTATTCCTGAATCTTGGTTTGTTTACAATACACGGGAGTTGGAAATTTGAAGATGATGGGATACGTTTTCCCGTTTATGAGGAAGAAGAAAAAGAAAAAAATTAGGCAATTTTTTTTGGGCCTCATTGTAAATATGTAATAAAAAATTAAGAAGAAGAACAAGAACAAGAAGAGAAAATACAAATTATCAAATTACCTTTTTTTTTCTTCTTCTTCTTCTTCTTCTTCTTGGATGGTTAATGAGGTGTCAAGGCTCACTAGACAAGGGTCATTAACTGCACAGGAAACCCTTTTTACAACCAGACAAGAACACAATTCTTTCTCTAAAACAGTGATTTAAGTAAAATTTTAGCCTTTCACCATATATACGCAGAGAAACACCCAGGGTCAAAAATATATATATATATATATATATATATATATATATCAGTGATTTTTTAATTATCAAGGAACTGTATATAATGAATCTAATTTTTATTTTATTGGTTATTATTATCGTCCAGACAATGGGAAAAGGGAACAAACGCCCTGGTGGGAAAAAAGGAATTCGTGCTCCTTGTTGATTGTTTTTTTAACTCGGCAAATTTGTAGTCTTTTGGGGGGGCTGCAGGCGACAACATTTTTTTGCGACTTTGAAGAACTGTTTTTTTCCCTACCATCGACCAAATTTAACACCTGATGCTTCGAATTTTCTTGATTCGCTGTTTTTTACCGAAAATGAGAGCAGGATGGTGGGGGTTGTTGTTGTAGGAGGTTGCTAGGGGTGGATGGTGGGGAGTGTTGTAGGAGGCTGATAGGTGTAGGGTGGTGGGGGAGGTTGTAGAAGGTTTTGGGGTGTGTAGGATGGTGGAGGAGTGTTGTAGGAGGCTGCTAGATGTGCGGGATGGTGGGGACTGTTGCGGGGAGGCTGCTAGGTGTGTGGATGGTGGGGAAGTGGGGAGGAGGCTGCCGGGTTTTAGGATGGGGGGGAGTGTTGGAGGAGGTGCCAGGTGTGTAGGATGGGGAGAGGTTGGAGGAGGCTACCAGGTGTGTAGGATGGTGGGGAGTGTTGTGGGAGTCGCCAAGTGTGCAGGATGGTGGGGGTATTGTAGGAGGCTGCTAGGGGTGGGGATGGTGGGGAGGGGAGGAGGCTGCCAGGTGTGTATGATGGAGACGGAGTTTTGGGAGGAGGCTGCCAGGTGTGTAGGATGGTGACGGAGTGTTGGAGGAGGCTGCCAGGTTTTAGGATGGGATTCAGTTTTGGGAGGAGGCTGCCAGGTGTGTATGATGGTGACGGTGTGTTGGGGAGGCTGCCGGGTGCCCTTTAGAGTTGATACAGTACCCTTTTTAGAGAGATACAGTATCCTTTTAGAGGGGGATACAGTATCCCTTAGAGAGTTGATACATTCCTCAGAAGTTGATACAGATCCTTTAGAGAGGTGATACAGACCTCAGAGTTGATACAGACCCCTTTTGGGGTTGATACAGCACCCTTTTTAGAGAGGTGATAATATCCTCTAAGAGAGTTGAACAGATCCTCTTAGAGAGGTGATACAGTATCCTCTTAAGGGGTTGATACAGTATCCTCTTAGAGGGGGATACAGTACCCCCTTTTAGAGGGTGAAAAGATACTTTTACAGGAGAATACAATTAGTCATGTATTTTACCACAGACAAATATACTCGCGGGGTGTCATGTCCGACTCCGTTACTTACCTGATTTTTAGATTGGCGATGACTAAGGCGCCCAGAAATTTATCTAGCGTAAAAAGGTTGGTTAAATATCTCGGGTTGGAGCCCCAGCCTTGTCTCGTGGATGCATTTCTATATATATATATATATATATATATATATATATATATATATATATATATATATATATATATATATATATATATATATATATATATATATATCAGTACTTCTCTTGGATTGTACCAGTTTAATAAATCCATTTTAAAATTGCCCCATTTCCCCCGGTTTTGGTTTTTTTGTCCCCAGTTAAGGTGTTTTTTGATGCCCTTTGCACTCATATGTAAGATCATCTTGCTCTGCCGAAGATGCCCCAGTTCCAACCACATGTTTACCATGATAAGAGCCGGGTATCTAGTTATAAAGGGGGTTGTTGGCTTGTTTACCAGTGATAAGAGCCTGTATCTAGTTATAGGAGTGGGTTGTTGGCTTGTTTAGGTTGCCTGGTTGGGGTTTGAGGGCTATAAACGGCCCTGTCAGGCCATTAGTGGGAGTGTAGGGTTTGTTGACACACTCGTTATCGTCTTGTTGGCCCAGGGGGCAGGGTCCCGCCCTCGGGCGTCAACAAGCGGAAAAAGCCGACGTGTGTCCTGGGTTCTACTAGTCAACGAGCAACAAGATAAAGAACTCTCAGCCTTCCCTTTTTATACGTCATGACGCAGCAAAAAGTAACACAACGGTACGTCAAAGGGATAAAAATACGAGTTTCAGTACTACGGTGATTTAAACACGTGCAACAGTTGGGTATCTTTTCTGTTTAAACGTTTCACCTAAAAGTAGACTTTTTTCAGTCGAATACAGAGGCAGCGGGGGTAGTAGTGAAATAAAGATGAAATCAGTCCACCAACGAGAAATAGATTTGAGGTGGTCAGTCCCCCGGCCTAGAGGAAACACTGTGAGGGAGCACTAAAGGAACACTTTATTTAGAATCAAGGAACACTGTCATTTAGCACTAGTATAAGGAACACGTCAGGTAGCACTATAAGGAACATTGTCAATAGCATTATAAGGGAACACTGTCATTTAGCCATGTATAAGGAACACTGTCAGGTAGCACTATAAGGAACATTGTCAAGTAGCATTATAAGGAACACTGTCATTTGGCACTTTGGAACACTGTCATTTAGCACTTTAAGGAACACTGTCATTTAGCACTACAAGGAACACTGTCATTTAGCACTATGTATAAGGAACCCCTGTCAGGTAGCACTATAAGGAACATTGTCAAGTAGCATTATAAGGAACATTGTCAAGTAGCATTATAAAAACACTGTCATTTAGCACTTTAAGGAACACTGTCATTTAGCACAAAAGGGAACCCCCGGGGGCAATGTAAAAACATTGCCAGGTAGCACAAAATGAAAAAAGTAAAACATGCAGTAAAACAAGTAAGTCCCCTAAAAGAACAGACGCAAATAGACATGGGGAAGAAGAAGAGAAGTTGAAAGCATATTTGGGAATGAAGTAGCACAAAAAGTCAGACCCGACCCCAGAGTTGTCATACAACATGACAGGAGGAGGAGGACAGCAGAAAGGACCAAGAAAACAGATTTGAGGAAGGAAGAAGGAAAAACCCAAAAAAAGGCCGGAAGTTTGCAAGGAGATGAATAAAAAAATTTTAAAGAAGTTTTTTTGGGAGGAAGCAAGTTAGTAGGAAGCTACTAACCTCGGGTCCCTTTGAGGTAGTTACGTGGGGTAGTTGCATAAACCCTCTGCTGATCGAATTGTCAAGCTGTTGAACGTCGAATTGCTGAATTATCAACTTAAATGTGTTATATGCCCTTCGTATTTAAATATATCGATCATCGGGTGGTGTCATTTGGGACAGCAAGTCAGGAATCGTTTCCCTCCCCCTTCGTCTATGGAAGAATTAGAACACTTTTTGGGTTTCGGGGAACGGTTCAAAAATTTCCCCGGATACTTTTCCCTTGATATATGAACCAATTTCGATGAACGGGATGTGTTTATATGTTATAGAACAAGGTGTTTATATTATTTTGGCCGACCCATGTACGTACCCCCCTATTGGGAAGTTAATCCCCTTCCCGTACCTACCTAAAAGAACCCCGGGGGCAAGGCCCCCGTGGCCCGATCCATGACCAGGCCCCGCAGTGGATCAGGGGCCCCCTCAACCAGGTTTTTACTGTTGGCCGCACGTAATCTAACGTACGAACCACAATCCGGTTGGTCAGGCACTGACTTTAGGTGCCTGTCCAGCCCCTTTTTGAAAAACACCCAGGGGCCCCCTTTGGTTTTCCCCCTTTCGTATCCTAAGAAGCAGATGAACAGTCTTGGGCCCTGACATTATTTTGTTATATCTTGGGAAAGTTCCTGCAACACTGAACTAGACGCTGGATCACCTGTTGGATCACACCAAGGATCCTGCATGTGATAATATACTAAAACTATACATGAAATATTATAAACTAGAGACCTACACTTCTTCACCCAAAATTCCAGGAATATGGTGAATAGGGTGGCTTTTCCATCATCTGTTTACTTTATATTCCTGAGCACTGGCGTTCCAGGACGACATGTATTTAATAGGGTTTAAACTTTTTTCCCGGTGGTTTACAAGACTGTGGAATGTTATTTGACTTTTCTCATCTCTCTCCCCCCTTTTTTTTCCCTTTTCCCCTGTCCTCGTAATCTTAACTCATTTTCATTCCTCCCCTCTCTATGCTTCTTTTAAATCCTTCGTTTAACGCCCCCTTTCTTTTTGGCTCCTTCCCGCCTTCCCTCTCTCTCCTTTTACCACCTTTCCCTTTCCCCCCCCTTTCCCCTCTTTTTTTTCCTCTCACGTTCATTTCTCTCTCTTCCCTCTGCCCCTTTTTCCCATCTCTATATCCGTCTCTATTCCCTTTACCCCCCTTTTTCCCTCTCTTCCCAATTCTCCCCCTTTTCACACTCATTCTTTTGTCCCATCTTCTACTCGCCCTCTACCATCACACAAAAAATTTTGAAAAGGCGTCACAGTCTGGAAAGGGAAAAAAAAAGGCACAAAGGGACAGAATTAATCAGAATTATTAGCTTTCCCTTTCCCAGCATTTTACCTTAGTATTTAAGTAAGGGAAAAGGGGAGGGGAGGGGGGAGAGGGAGAGAGAGAGAAAGGTAAAAAAAGGGAGGGAAAGGTGTTGAAAGGTAAAGGAGAAGTGTGCAGGAACTTCAAGAGAAAAAAGGGGGTAGGTAATGAGAGACTGGTGGTAAGAGTAGGCTGGAAACGAAAAGAAACTGGAAATACAGGAAGAAAAGAAGAGAGGAAGGACAGTGTGTAGGAGGGGAAAGGGGAAAGGGAGAGGATGCAAAACAGGAGAACATGGCAGGAACGAAGGTGATAATGTATACATAATACATACAAAAGAAAACCCATATTTTCGTGTAGTTTTCCCATCATACAGGCCGGGAAAATTGAACCAGATTTTCCTTTCTTTTTTTATGAATTTTCAGTTTAAAAACTTTGGGGTACAGTCCATGGACCCATTATGTACCGGAAAGGTTGAGGTACAGTCCCGGGACCCATTTTGTACCTTTTAAGTTGGGGTACAACCCCGGGACCCATTATGTGCCTCGTAATGTAGATGAATGGTTCAGAAAACCCGACAAGTTATAAATTAGACACCTGACTACAGCATATAAGCCCCCTAGGGCCCCTTTGTGCTGTATTTCCCCTACAAGATTGATGGACGGGAAACATCCACCCAGGCCGGGGGACTGATTACCTCAAACTCCTCCTCTCCTTTTCCCCTTTCTCTTTGTTTTGGGACTGATAAAGACTATGTGGCGAAACTTTTCCCTCAATAAAGATTCCCAAATGTTGCATTTTCAAATTTATAATATGCCTCTGTAATGTTGGGGTACAGTCCCTGGACCCATTATGAAATGTGAAAGTTGAAAATGCCCCTGGCCCCAAATTATGTACCTGTGTAATGTTGAAGAACAGTCCCCTTGACCCATTATGTGCCTCTGTAATGTTGAGGTACAGCCCTTTGGGCCCAATTATGTTACC
Organism: Cherax destructor; assembly: GCA_009830355.1. Taxonomy (NCBI): domain Eukaryota; kingdom Metazoa; phylum Arthropoda; class Malacostraca; order Decapoda; family Parastacidae; genus Cherax; species Cherax destructor. The sequence goes on along the minus strand of WNWK01042541.1, from coordinate 9,276 downwards.
TCTGTAATGACAACAGCCCCGGGAACCATTATGTACCTCTGTAATGTTGAGGTACAGTTCCTGGACCCATTATGTGCAGTTGTAATGTTTAGGTGCAGTTCCTGGACCCATTACAGTTGGGGGGAAAAAAGTTCCGGGACAGTCTCCCTGGGCAGAAAAACCCCTGGCAACTAAAAGACGTTGAAAACAGAGTAAAGACTATTTTCATGAATGAATTAGCGCAGCTTGTAACGACGATGGTGATTGGTTGAAAAATTAATTGCCGGTACTTTCTGTGCCTATACGAAGTAGATTTATGAATGCAGACACGAATTAATTACCTTTCCCGGATATTATATCCAATTTTTTCAAACAAAAATTATTTGAAAAGGTTCCCGAATATATTGAAAGGGGAAGTATTATGATTAATAACAGGTCCGTAATCATCATAAAATCGTCATATATATATATATATATATATATATATATATAAAAATAATACATATTTTTATAAAAAAGAGGATAAATAAATATAAAAGGGGAATTATAGCACGTAAGGAAAGTAGTTTGTTGGATTATGTATTGGTGGAAAAAAAGGTTGATGAGTAGGCTTCGGGGATGTACATGTTTATAGGGGGGAAACGGATATATCAGATCATTATTTGGTTGTAGCTACAGTTAGAGAAAAAGGTAGATGGGACAAAAAAAAAATGGCAACAGCAAGTAAGAGAGAGGTAAAAGTGTATAAACAAAGGGGAGGAGGAATTTAGGGTGAGATATAAGCAACTATTGGCAGAAAGGTGGGCTAGTGCAAGTATGAGTAGGGGGGGTTTGGGAAAGAGTTGGGATATTTTTAAAAAATGCAGTATTAGAATGTGGGGCAGAAGTTTGTGGCTATAGGAGGGGGGGGCAGGGGGAAAGAGGAGGAGTGGTGGAATGAAGAAGAAAGGGTGTGAAAAAAGAAAAAAGGTAGCTTATGAGAGGTTTTTAAAAAACAGAAGTGTTAGAAAGAAGAGCAGATATATGGAGAGTAAAAAAAAAGGTGAAGAGAGTGGTGAGAGGGGTGCAAAAGAAAAAAGGCGGATGAAAGAATGGGAGAGGCTCTGTCAAGAAATTTTGCTGAAAACAAGAAAAATTTTGGGGGAGATAAACAAGGTAAGAAAGCCTGGGGAACGAATGGTTTTTAAAAGTTAAAAACAGAGAAAGGGGAGTTAGTAGATGGGGAGTTGGGGGTTTTGGGGAGATGGGGGGAATATTTTGAGGAACTTTTAAATGTTGATAAAAAGGGGGAAGGCGGAAATTTTCCCATGTACTGGCCAGGGAGGTAAACATCGTTTAGGAGTGAAGAAGAGCAGGAGGGAGTGTGGGGGGGGGTGCGTGAGGAAACACGTAGAATAAAAGGGGGTAAACAGCGGGAATTGACGGAATCATGACAGAAATGTTAAAAGCGGGGGGGATATAGTGCTGGAGTGGTTGGTTTTTTTGTTTAATAAATGTATAAAAAAGAGGGAAGGTACCTGGGGATTGGCAGCGAGCTTTATAGTTCCTTTATAAAAAGGGGAAGGGGGGAAAAAATAGAGTGAAAAAATTATGGGAATAAGTTTACTGAGTATACCAGGTAAAGTGTATGGCAGGGTTTTTTTGAAAGAATTGGGAGGTAAGACAGGGGTAGGATTGCAGATGAGCAAGGAGGCTTTAGAATGGGTAGGGGATGTGTAGATCAAGTGTTTACAGTGAAGCATATATGTGAACAGTATTTAGATAAAGGTAGGGGTTTTTATTGCAATGGATTTAGAAAAGGCAAAATGATAGAGTGGATAGGGGGGCAATGTGGCAAATGTTGCAAGTGTAAAGGAATAGGTAGTGGGTTTCTGAAGGCTGTAAAGAGTTTTTATGGGGGATAGTGAGGCTCAGGTTAGGGTGTGTGGGAGAGAGGGGGATTCTTCCCCGGGAAAAGTAGGTCTTAGACAGGGATGTGTGATGTCACCATGGTTGTTTAATATATTTTTTAGATGGGGTTTAAAAAGTAAATGCTAGGGTGTTGGGGAGAGGGGTGGGGTTAAATTTTGGAGAATTAAATGCAAAATGGGAGTTGACACAGTTTCTTTTTGCTGATGATACTGTGCTTATGGGAGATTCTAAAGAAAAGTTGCAAAAAGGGTTTGTGGACGAGTTTGGGAGAGGGGTAAAGGTAGAAAGTTGAAAATGAACATAGATAAGAGTAAGGGGGGATAAAGGGGATCAAACGATTTAAATAAAGAAAAATTGGATATCACATTGGCGAGAGGGATTATGGAAGAAGTAAATGTTTTCAGATATTTGGGAGTTGATGGTCAGCGGATGGATTTAAGGGAAAGGGTGAGGTTAACCATAGAATTGATGAAGGAAAAAAAGGGGAGTGGTGCATTGGGTATCTGTGGAGACAAAAAAAGTTATCCATGGAGGCAAAAAAGGGGAAAGTACGAAAATATAGTGGTACCAACACTCTTTATATGGGTGTGAAGCATGGGTTTCCTGCTGCAGCGAGGAGGAGGCTGGAGGCAGGGGGATGTCCTGTCTAAGGGGGAATGTGTGGTGTAAATATTATGCAGAAAATTCGGAATGTGGAAATTAGGAAAAGGGTGGAGTTACTAAAAGTATTTGTCAAGGGGGGCTGAAGAGGGGGTTTTTGAGGTGGTTTGGTCATTTAGAAGAATGGATCAAAATAGAATGACTTGGAGAGCGTATAAATCTGTAGGGGGGAAAGGGAAAGGGGGGGTAGGGGTCGTCCTAGAAAAAGGGTTTGGGGGGGAAGGGGTAAAGGAGGTTTTTTGGGCGAGGGGGTTGGGCTTCCAGCAAGCATTTTAGCGTGTTAGATAGGAGTGAATGGAGACGAATGGTTTTTTTGGGGCATGACGATCTGTTGGAGTGTGAGCAGGGTAACATTGTGTGAAGGGATTCAGGGGAAAACCCGTTAATTGATTTTTGTTGGACCGGTCCTGGGAAAAGGGAAGTACAATGCCTGCACTTTAAAGGAGGGGGCTGAGATAGTGACAGCTGGGAGGGACTTTTCTCAGCTGTCGTATCTTTAGCTCCTCTGCAAAAACAGTGATTATGTATGAGTGTGGTGAAAGTGTTGGGAAAGATATTTAAAAATTTTTTTTTTTTGGGGATTTTCTTTTTTTTGGGTCACCCTGCCTCGGGGGGGAGACGGGCCCACTTGTTGAAAAAAAAAAAAAAATATATATATATATATATATATATATATATATATACGTAAGGAAAACTTGCGATTTTAGCTTTAATAGCAACGCTCTTCTTGCCGAATAAGGAAAGCGAAAATTTATGTATGCAATAATTTCGCAAAAATCATTCGAACCTAACGAAAAATATATTTCATTGTGTTTGTTTATTATTAAACTGTTGTAAATTTATCTAAAATATATTTAGTTGGATTAGGCGAAATTAAATTGTGCTTGTTATAAAAGATTAGGCAAGTTTTCTAAGGTTCTTTTTGGGAAAAAATTATTATTTTTTCATTAACATAAATGAAAAAATATATATATCTTTAAACGTATAAGAGAAAATTTTTGAAAGGAAATTAATTTTAAATGAGTTCTTGCTAATTGGCCAGTTTTACCTATTCGGACCATATATATAAAGTTGAAATATTGTGTTAGAATTTCTACTATTTATGATTCTTTAAACGAAAAGAAGATTTCTATTAACGAACTGATAAATTAGAGACATGTGCAACATTTGGGTACCTTTCTTGTGGAAGCATTTCGCCACACAGTGGCTTCATCAGTCCAGTGCAAAGAAGAATGGTTGAAGGTCAGAAGGGTTTGAGGTAATCAGTCCTCAGCCTGGAATCGATTTAACGCCACTGTGTAGCGGATTGTTTCCTCAATAAAGACACCCAAGTTGCCATGTCTGATTTATCAACTTGTCGGTTCTGTGAACCATTTATCTACAATTATTACGAACACACACACACGGGAGGAACCATACATAGCTTTAAGATGAGGTATGATAAAGCTCATGGAGCAAGGAGACAGAGGACCTAGTAGCGATCAGGGAAGAGGCTGGGACAGGAGCTAAGTCTCGACCCCTCCAACCACAAATAGGTGAGTATACTATTGTCTTGGTTTTAGAATTCTACTGACCAGAATTCGTCAGTCTTTTTCACACTTTAAGTGCGAGCTACAAGGTCCTCATCAGCACTGGGTTGAGCTCCAGTGCCAAATATAAAAGAGAAGGCAAGAAGCACCATCGTTCTTCACCTCTGTCCTAAGCACAAAATCAGCTGTTTCATCTGTCGTGATTTTGGACGTTACAAGTCTGAGTGTACTAGACGCCTTTCTAAACCACGGTGACTCTCACAGGCGCTCCAATAACTCCAGCTGTGTATTCCACAAGCACTCAGATCACAGCACTGAAGAGTGCGGTGCTATGTGAGACGTTTGAAACATTCTTCAGGTCGCAGACCTGTTGATTGTGGCCTCGCCAGCCATGGTTATCAAGAGTGGCGGTGGTGCTCTTGAGATCGTGGTCTGCACAGTGATAGCAGTCACTCCTGGAGCTTGGGGAACGCACCCCAGAGGTAATCATGTTTTATGGTATAAAATGCCATAAAATATCATGCTTTATGGTATAAAATACCGACATGTTGATGAGTGAAGCACATGTGCAACAGTTGGGTATATATTGTTGAAACGTTTCGCCTATACAGTAGTTCTTCAGTCAGTACAGAGGCAGCGGGTGTAGTAGTGAATGAAGATGTAATCTGACCATCAAGCTTGGAGAAATAGTATGAGGTGGTCAGTCCCTCAGCCTAGAGAAGAGTTGAGCTCCATGGAAGTGAATATTCTCCAGGCTGAGGGACTGACCACCTCAAATACTATTTTTCCAAGGTTGATGGACTGATTAAACATCTTCATTTCACTGCTACACCTGCTGCCTCTCTGACTGAAGAAGCTCTACTGTGTAGGTGAAAAGCTTCATCAATAAAGATACCCAAGTATTGCCCTCTGTCTTACTCATCCCTCTGTAATCGCTTGATGCTCTGAGCGATGAGGTACTGATGGTTAGGTTGACACTAAACACTGGGACGATGTGTTGACGTGCCACTAAGCATCGAAATGGTAGCAGCTATGAAGCTGAAGACGCAGAGGAGTTCTAACGTCTCTATGTCCAGTGCAACAACCTGACATGTATTTACTGCAAATCTGTGAAACACTTCCTTGACTCAGGCTCTGCTGTAAACACTGTATGATCCAGTGTGTTCCACGATATCAACTTGTCTGCAAGCATGTTGACCAAACCAGTAGACATCTGAATCCTCAGCAGCGTCTCGGGTAGTTCCTAGCTGGGTGTTCGAAGTATTGGATAAGTTCCTAGTGACTGATGGTATCAGCTTTCCTTGCGACCCTCATTGGTCTTAGATCCTGGGCAGATTTAAAATTCACTTCGATTCAGATGACTGGAATTCTTCTGGGCCGAAATTATCTATGTGCATTTTGAGAGTACTCTACACTGAGTGTGTACAGTGCCTGGCAACTTTGAAATTGTGGGTTTTGCAAAACTAACTTCTCCAAGTGGTTGAACACCTGTTCATCCCGACCTTACAAAAAATACGCTTTGCTGTACCTCATGGGCAGAATATTATAAGAGAGGGCACTCAGAAGATGCTCGACCAGCTTTTAATCTGGTTCATGTTCTTCCTAAAATATGGATCGTAACCAAGACTTAGGTACATCCCTAATGTCCTGTGACTATCTAAATTATATCATGGCTTCAATTACAGGTTTGACAAAGAAATTCATTACTTTGTTACGTAACTCATTCACACAGTTATTGTGTTTGTAAATAAAACCTTTGATAATAGTTCAAGTTTCATCAAGGGTGTGTCCATGGAGCTATTTTTTTAACATTATATTATATGAATTTCATAAATTCATGAATAACATTACACAAACACACAACTTGTATTAAATGCACCAAAGTGGTTAGGCCACTTACCTTAATACCCCACCTCCCATACACCCACCCACCTCTTTCCATATTTCCATCCTTACCCATCCTTCTTCCTTCCTTACCTCAACAAACCTCTGGTCATACCTCGGAACTGTGTGGAATGTTGTGAATGTTCACGGTAGAAAGTTCACTCCTGATGAAGAACACCTTACTGGCAGACCTTGTCTACCTGCACAGGACAACATTAACCATGTTGAAGCGTGTGTCAAGTTCAAACATTTACAAACAAAATTTGGAAAGGCTATGGGGGTCACCCCACAGGAAGTTCTAGAAAACATCGATTGGGAACATTTTTGTTAAGGCTCGCTTTAAAAATGTCATCCACGACACATCACCTGGCCTAGATACGTGGATTATATCCTTGTTATTGTTCCTAGGTATTTCAACATAGTTCAGTGCAGAAAATAATATGGTTAAGTCCTCCATATGATTAACAATAAAAGAAGAGACAGGATCCTTATCCTTACTGTATATTTAACTCATCAAGCATGGATATACTCTTAGATGCAAGGTAAATAGAAAACCCACCAATAAGAATGACTTAATACCCTCTCTTTCTCTCCATTATCTCAGAGCCAAGATGAGTTATAAGTGTCTTCCTCCGAGCACTCGAATTTGCAGGGATGTCTTTTAAAAGCATAAAAATATATTAAGTAGGTTTTCACCTTTGATAATTTCATTCCGTAAACAGAAAGACTCTCACACAGCACATCCATAGAAGATTATAAATGGATAAACGTCTGGTCCTCCCAGCGGGACAGACTGTCCTTACTATCACACCTGTTCCATGAAAAGCCCACATGGATGTAGCAGCCCTTACTATCAAACTATCAAAGAGATCCCCAAACCCCAAAACCCAAGAACTATTTCAAAAAGGAGCAAAAGACACCTAAAACCTTTCGGTTCAGATAATGGTGAGAAAGAGAAGGCATTAAGTCATTTTTATTATTTTTTTCTTTTCCTTGATTGAAGAGGTCCAGTTTGATGAGAAATACAGTAAGGATAAGGACTTGTCTCAGGGGACCATGGAGGAATTCACAATTTTTAGTCGGGGATTTTGGCAGAGATTTTCAGACACGCCTCCGGAACATAAATATGCCAAGGAGGGATGAAACCAAAAACAGATGAGCATTTTCAACCATTGTCATCTTGACGGGAAAAAAGAGACAGTTGTTAAACCGCGAGGACAGGGAAAGACCCAAGCTGAAACCGGAGGACAGGAAAGAGCACAGTGAAAAACCGCGAGGACAGGGAAAGAGCAAGCTGTTAAACCCGGGGGACAGGGAAAGAGCCAGTTTTTAAAACCCGCGAGGACAGGGGAGCAAGTGTTAAACGCGGGGAAGGAAAGAGCCAGCGTTAAACCCGAGGACAGGGAAAGAGCACAGCTGAAACCGGAGGACAGGGAAAGAGAAAGCAAACCGCGAGGACGGGGAAAGAGCACAGTTTTAAACCCCCGGAGGACGGGGAAAAGAATTTAAAAGCGGGGGAAGGGAAAACCCCTAAAAAAAAGGAAAAAGAGGAAGGGAAAGGCCCCTTTAAACCAAAATGTCCATCATTCACATAAAAAAATAATGAACTTTTTCCGCCCCAAAACTATTCTAACACAGGGCCTACCCCCCCAAATTTGATTTCCAATTTAATACCTTTTGTGTGACCCTGAGTTTAATGACGTAATTTTGATACGTCTTTTTCCCTGTTTGACCCTGCCTTTTTGGTGGCGTTTTTTTTCCTTTTACACTTAAAGCCCAGCACTGGGGAAACGTTGTTTTAAAAGAATCCTGTTACCAGTGTCATTTTTCCCAACTTTTTTTTCGCTGTGATCGACCCAAAAACACTTCTACGTCCAGTACTAAAAGGGATGTAGATGCGCACGACAAGTTCCTTCCAGTAGTCACCAGCCATAGGGGAAATGACTTGCGGGTTTTTCTTGGGAGGGGGCTGGGCATTATTGATGAAACGTTTCTCCCACACGTAGGTTCTTCAGTCAAATAAGAGGGGGCAGGTGAGTTGTGAAAAAAAGGGGAGAACGTCCACCAACCTTGAGAAAAAAAAATTTTAGGTGGTGAGTCCCCAGCCTGAGAAGAGTGCAGCTCCAAGAGTAGTTAGACATCCATCTATGCCAAATTAATACCCCTATTATAATTTCATAGTTAACTGATCCATTATTAAGATTTTGTTCTTGAAGGCCTTTAATGCCAGAATGAGATAGAATATCTTTTAAACAGACCGGTGCCCCGGTTAAAAAGCCATTTCCAGGGGCCCGTGTTTGTCTGGGGAGTTGGCATAAGTACGGTACATTGAGCAGAGTACCGGTGTGTGGACTCACTTAGTTGTACTCACCTAGTTGTGGTTGGGGGTCGATCCACAGCCCTGGCCCTGCCTCCCTTTTCCCGCTCCATGACCTTTAACCTTTTTAAAATTGTAAGATCCCGCCCCACTAAACACTTCATTCTCACGTCTTTGGGCTGGTATATGTGTGTGTGTGTGTGTGTGTGTTTTTGTGTGTGTGTGTGTTGTGTGTATGTTGATATAAAACCCCCAATGGATTTCCCCTTTTATCATCCAGGTTCTCTCCAGTTTCCAACCCTTTCTCCATCCTCTTCCAAACCAACATTTTGTCATTCGCTTTTTTTCCCAAACCCATCTAGTGTGTCCACCATCCATTCTATCTTACTATAGTTTTTTCCCTCTCTCTCTCTCCATTTCCCCTCATCCAGCATCTGTACATCCATCCAACCACCCCGGAAGGAATGGGGGAAAATTATATTTTATTTAATTAAACACCCTTCTTATTAATTAAAAATTAAAACCATCCAACCTTTTCCCCTTCCCCTCTATCCTCCTTTTTTCAATATCACCCAACCATTCTTCTATCCTTTCCCCTTTCTCTCCCCTCTTCCAATCTCAATCCACCCTTTTCCCCCACGCCCCTTCGCCCCCTCCCCCCTTCCCGTGATACACCCCCAATCTTGCCAACCTTCAAAGAAATTTTTCTTCCTTTCTGACAGACATTTTGGGGGTTCCCCTGTCTCTGCCTCAGATCATCGATAGTGAGAAAATGGAAAAAGTTTTTCCCCTTTTTTTGTCTCGCCGAGAAAAAAGGATCTATACTGATGTCTTCTTTAGAGTTTTATTCCCCCCAAGAGGTCAGCAGGCATTTTGGATATACACTGCGCCATCTCAAAAACAGAGCAGCAGGGGAAAGGATACAGCGTCTTCCAAAGGGGGAAACAGCTTTAGCACTGAAAATACGAACACCCCATTCCGAGCATCAGCTCATAT
>WNWK01042540.1:0-15935 GCA_009830355.1 Cherax destructor | reverse complement strand
TTTTTTAATTTTGGGAATTATTTTGGGGTTGAAAAGCTAAAGGAAATTTTTCTATGGAAAATTGCTGACATTTTAGAAATTTCCAGGGGAAATTTTAAAATTACTGACAGGGGCCCCCGGAACATCCCAAACCCATTAAAAAAGAAAGCTTAAACGAATTAAAAACCCCAAACCTTTAAAATTTCCCAAAGGGGAAAATAAGGGGTAAATACAAAATTAATCTTTTTCCCCCCCCAAAATATTCAAAAAATTTATTTTTTTAAGATTAACTATACTTTAATAAAAACAACATTATTAACAAAAATAATAATACATACAAAAATAAAAATAAAAAATAATAAATAACATTTCCCTTTTTATTGAAGAGAGTTGCTGGCATCGGGAAGATAGGGAGGGGGGGGGGGGGTTAGTGCTTGAAGGGGGAATCCTCCAAGGACTTCAGGTAACAAGTCCTTATTGGGTTATTTCCCCTTTTTTTTTTTAATGCCACTAGGACCAGCTTGAGAGTCACGGGCCCCTCCTAAAAAAATAACTCCAAGAGTGCTCTGTTTCTGGCCCCTTTAAATTTCCCCTGAAGTGCAACAGGGTTCTGTCACTGAACGGGTTGAGAGATGCTTATTTACCTTTGCTCGGGGTGAAATTGTTAAACAAAACTTTTGCACATCATTCCATTTGGAACAAATTTCCAACCGTAAAGAAGGCCCCTCACCCTGTCCATCCCCCTTTGTGAATAAATTTCCTAAATGTGTCTGATGCTGTTCCTGATGAACCCTTTTTTCACCCCAGTGGTTGGGCACCCTGGGGTCCTCCCCCCCCCTTTCCCACATCCTCACCACTACCCCCAAAACCCCAGGGACTTCCCCAAACCACAAAGAGTCCACAACAGGCACGGGGTCAGGGTCAGCCTCAAATCCTTCAAAACCCTGTTGGACACCCCCAGCCACAGTGGTCTCCAAGAGTTCAAAGTCCTGGAAGTCACCCTCCCAAGCCTTATTTATAAGGCCTACAATGGATGATATTGAAGTATTTTTCCAGACCTCTTTGGGGTCAACTCAGTGTCCTAGGTCACTTGAAAGCACTTTTCAAACACTATTTTGGTACATTTTTTTGAAGTTACAAATGACCGATGGTCCAGGGGCTGAGAGATGAGGGTGTTTGGAGGCAAGAACTTCACTGTGATGAAACTGAACTCATCAGACAAATAGTCTCCAAGCTGTGAGGATGAGCAGGAGCATTGTCCAGTAGCAGGAGGCACTTGAGTGGCAATTTCTTTCCAGGAGGTATTTCTTCACACTAGGCCAAAACACTCCACTGAACCATTCCACGAAATGTCCTTAGTGACCCATGCCTTGGTGTTAGCCTTCCAATACACACAATTTATTCTTGTTAACATTGTGTTTTTGAAGGCTCTGGGATTTTCTGAGTGATACTCCAGTAAAGGCTTCACTTTAAAATCACCACTGGCATTAGCACACAACATGAGTTAGCCTGTCTTTCAGGCTTGTGTCCTGGCAGTGCCTTTTCCTCCTGAGTAAGAAGGTCCTGTTTGGCATTTTCTTCAAAACAGCCAGTTTCATCATAATTAAACACTTGTTGGGGTTCAATTTTTCAGTGTCTTCGAACCCTGGAATTCCTGCACAAATTTTCAGCTGCACGTTTGTCTGAGCTGGCTGCCTCACCATGCCTCACAACACTGTATAGCCACCACACTTCTTAAACCTTCAAACCAGCCTTTTCTGGCTTTAAAATCACTCGCCTAGCACTGGTTGCAGGCATCTTGACAAGATCTGCATGCAACTGCCTTCTTTTCACAAATTATGCCGTGGAAATACTATCACCCGCCATATGTTTTTCATTGATCCACACCCCAACAACTTCTCAACCTCATCCACTGTTGATCTATTTTTCGTTAACATATCAACACCTTTTGCAACATTAGCTTCCTTGATTTCTTTTCTTTGCCAGGATAGAGTTGATAGTAGATGTGTTTTTCTATACATCCTGGCAAGCTCACTCACACGTAGGCCACCATATTTTTCTACATCTCCTTCTTCACTTGATGGTGTTCCTCACTTTCTTTACCACAGGGTGCCACTAGGAAGCTTTGACCCATGGTGACTTATTTCACAGTGACAATCACTAAACCACCAATAAACACAACAAATTTATTGTGAATGTTTGAAAGAGCACGCTGGGTAATGTTCTCTCAGTGGTAAACAACGCTACACTAGGCCCTGCTTGGCAAGGCGAGCGTGGCAGGCGGACAGGTCTGGCACGGACCGATACACGAGGGAATGACCGATACACGAGGGAATGACCAACAAGGGAAAACATTGACCAAAAAAATGCCACTGAAACACAAATCACCGATATACGGAATCACCGAAACATGAAGGATCACTGTATTATTATTATTATTATTATTATTAATTATTATTATTATTATTATTATTATTAATATTATTATTAATTATTATTATTAAATTTATTATTATTATTAGTATTACAATCTCAGTGTCTCTCATGCCAGCTAATAAATGATTAAACTCAGTGAACAAGGTATGTGGATGGAATAATAATAATACGTAACAATAATAATAAAAAAATAATCGCTCTGGAGTTGTTTAACCCTTTCGGGGTTTCGGCCGACTAGTCGGCTTACGCCAGAGTTTTGTCGTACTAGTACCTTAAATTCTACCACCCTCAAATCAAGTGGAAACAGTCTGGTAGGCCTAGATGTGGAGAGAATGGGTCTAGCGGTCAGTGTGCAGCATAAAATCCCACCACACAGTGCGTAATGAGGAAAAAAAAACTGACCGTGTTTTTGGTTTAAAACAGCAATTTGCAGTCTATTTTCGTATAGTATTTATGGTTGTATTCTCGTTTTCTTGTCTCATTTGATAGAATGGATGATATATTACAGAAATAGAGATAATTTTGACTGGTTTCACGATGACAAGTACATACCTTGAAACTGGGGCGCAAAGTATCGAAAATGTTCGATTTTTGCTGATGTTCAAGAGTAAACAAATTACCATGCGTCCAATAACATCAACTGTAGTCTAATACTTTGCATAAGTGCGCTGATATTAGTTATACCATTTTTACAATGATGCAGTTGTATACATAACAGAAAATCTTCAATTTTTTGTGAGAATAAAAATTCAAAATGGAAAGCAAATGTAAGAGGGCCTGGAGACGTGACTAATGAACAGATAAAATGTTATTTGAGTGCCAGGAATGTCTGTCTCGTTTACTCTGGACCCTATTTTGAAATTGGCATCTTTTGAAATTTAGGTGAAATTGGCCAAATTGCCAATTTCTGACCACCTTTATTGGGAAGTTGAAATCGGTAAATTGGCGTTTCTTATACTCATTTGATAGAACAAATGGAATTCTAGCAAAATAGCTATAATTTTAGTAGACTGAAACATTGAATTTGCCAAAATAGGGCTCAAACTGGGCAAAATCGCCGATGCGTAAATGTCATCGATACCGTAAATTCCGAGAGCATAATTCCGTTAGTTTTCCATCAAATTTCATAATTTTGGTGGCGTTATGACGGAAAAAAATTATCATTTCACAAGAAATTTGCGACCCTGAGAACGAGTTTGGGAGAGGGCCTTCGTAACCTGAAAGGGTTAAATGTCAGCTACCAAACCTGTACAAAATATGTATGACACAGCCTTCTTACAGCCTCTGGGGTACACTAACTTTCACTTGTCTCCATATTTGTACAATAATCTTCATAATCTATATAATCTTCATTTTCACCTCAAGATCGAGAGCCTTCCTTTGTTTCTAGCGCTTCCTTCAGGTGAAGTCAAGATCTTCCTTTTTGCGACATCTTGTACTATGGAATGCACAATAAAGTGCAAATTTGTACAGATATGTAGTCTTGGAGACAGTGAAAGCTAGTTTACTGAGTGGCTGAAGGAAGGAGTCTGACATACTTGGGCTGAGACGCCGTACTGCCTGTATGTCATACGTATTTTGTACAGGTTTGGTAGCTGACATTTAAACCACTCCAGACCTATTATTATTATTATTATTATTATTATTATATATTTTTATTATTATTACAGTGGACCCCGAGTTTTGGCCATAATTCATTCCAGAAGGCTGTTCAATGCCATTACCGAACGAATTTGTTCCCATAAGGAATAATGTAAAGAAGGTTAGTCCGTTTCAGACCCTCAAAATACACTTACAAAAGCACTTACAATACAGTGGACCCGGTTAACGAAATTAATCCAGTTCAGAAGCTTTTTACTTAATCTGAATCTTTCGTAATCTGAAACCTTATTTTCTATAAGAAATAATGTAAATACATTTAATTCATTCAAAAAAAAATAATCACTCTTAAAAAAAACAATAACATTTACTTACCTTTATTGAAGAGTTGCAAGCATCTGGAAGGTAGAGTTGCTGACAGGGGCAGGGTGTTAATGGTTGGAATGGAGTCCTCCAAAAGGACTTCAGGTAACAAGTCCCTCTCTGGGGTTACTTCCTTCTTTTCTTTTAATGCATGCCTGCACACTCCCTGCATGCCTGCTACACTCCCTGCATGCCTCCTACACTCCCTGCATGCCTGCTACACTCCCTGCATGCCTGCTACACTCCTGCATGCCTGCTACACTCCCTGCATGCCTGCTACACTCCCGCATGCCTGCTACACTCCCTGCATGCCTGCTACACTCCCTGCATGCCTGCTACACTCCTGCATGCCTGCTACACTCCCTGCATGCCTGCTACACTCCCTGCATGAATGCTACACTCCCTGCATGAATGCTACACTCCCTGCATGATGCTACACTCCCTGCATGCCTGCTACACTCCCTGCATGAATGCTACACTCCCTGCATGAATGCTACCACTGGGGTGCCACTAGGAAGCTTCTTTGGACCCATGGTGACTTATTTCACAGTGACAATCACTAAACCACCAAAAAAAAAAACTCAATGGTAAACAACGCTTCACTGGTATCCTGCGTTTGCGCGGAGCAGGCGGACACGTCTAATACCTTTCGGTAACCAGAATTTTTCGCTAACCAATTACAAAAAGCTTTCGGTTTCCAAGCTTTAACGGGACCTTTCTGTTAACCGAGGGTCCACTGTATTACACTTACATAATTGTTCGAGTTTTGAGGTGGTCGAAACTCGGGGTCCACTGTATTACCATCCACATACCTTGTTCACTGAGTTTAATCATTTATTAAGCTGGCATGAGAGACACAGAGAATGTAATAATAATAATAATAATAATAATAAAAATATAATAATAATAAAAATAAATAATAATAAAAAAAAAAAAAAAAGGGAGGCGGTAATTTCATGTACTGGCCAGGAGGTACAACATCGCTTAGAGTGAAGAAGAGCAGGATGTGAGTGTGGGAAGGTGCTTGAGGCATTACGTAGAATGAAAGGGGGTAAAGCAGCTGAACTGACGGGATCATGACAGAAATGTTAAAAGCAGGGGGGATATAGTGTTGAAGTGGTTGGTACTTTTGTTTAATAACTGTAAAAGAGGGAAGGTACCTAGGGATTGGCAGAGAGCATGTATAGTTCCTTTATATAAAGGGAAGGGTGACAAAAGATATTGTAAATATTATAGGGGAATAAGTTTATTGAGTATACCAGGTAAAGTGTATGGCAGGGTTATTATGAAAGAAAGAGATAAGACAGAGAGTAGGATTGCAGATGAGCAAGGAGGCTTTAGAGTGGGTAGGGGATTGTAGATCAAGTGTTTACAGTGAAGCATATATGTGAACAGTATTTAGATAAAGGTAGAGAAGTTTTTATTGCATTTATGGATTTAGAAAAGGCATATGATAGAGTGGATAGGGGAGCAATGTGGCAAATGTTGCAAGTGTATGGAATAGGTAGTAAGTTACTGAAGGCTGTAAAGAGTTTTTATGAGGATAGTGAGGCTCAGGTTAGGGTGTGTAGGAGAGAGGAGATTACTTCCCGTAAAAGTAGGTCTTAGACAGGGATGTGTAATGTCACCATGGTTGTTTAATATATATATATAGATGGGGTTGTAAAGAAGTAAATGCTAGGGTGTTGGGAGAGGGGTGGGATTAAATTATGGGGAATTAAGTGCAAAATGGGAGTTGACACAGTTACTTTTTGCTGATGATACTGTGCTTATGGGAGATTCTAAAGAAAAGTTGCAAAGGTTAGTGGACGAGTTTGGGGGGTGTAAAGGTAGAAAGTTGAAAGTGAACATAGATAAGAGTAAGGTGATGAGGGTATCAAACGATTTAAATAAAGAAAAGTGGATATCACATTGGAGAGAGGGATTTAAAATGGAAGGAATGTAAATGTTTTCAGATATTTTGTGGGAGTTGATCGTATCAGTGGAGCGGTGGTTTATGAAGGATGAGGTTAACCATAGAATTGATGAAGGGAAAAAGGTGAGTGGTGCGTTGAGGTATCTGTGGAGACAAAAACGTTATTCATGGAGGCAAAGAAGGGAATGTACGAAAGTATAGTGGTACCAACACTCTTATATAAGTGTGAAGCATGGGTTGCAAATGCTGCAGCGAGGAGGAGGCTGGAGGCTGTGGAGATGTCCTGTCTAAGGGCAATGTGTGGTGTAAATATTATGCAGAAAATTCGGAATGTGGAAATTAGGTGTGGAGTTACTAAAAGTATTTGTCAGAGGGCTGAAAAGGGGTTGTTGAGGTGGTTTGGTCATTTAGAGAGAATGGATCAAAGTAGAATGACTTTGAGAGCGTATAAATCTGTAGGGGAAGGAAGGAGGGGTAGGGGTCGTCCTAGAAAAGGTTGGAGTTAGGGGTAAAGGAGGTTTTGTGGCGAGGGCTTGGACTTCCAGCAAGCATGTGTGAGCGTGTTAGATAGGAGTGAATGGAGACAAATGGTTTTTGGGACCTGACGAGCTGTTGGAGTGTGAGCAGGGTAACATTTTGTGAAGGGATTCAGGGAAACCAGTTAATTGATTTAGTTGGACTTGAGTCCTGGAAATGGGAAGTACAATGCCTGCACTTTAAGGGAGGGGTCTGGGATAGTGACAGCCGGGAGGGACTATACTCAGCTGTCGTATCTGAGAGCCTCTGCAAAGACAGTGATTATGTATGAGTGTGGTGAAAGTGTTGAATGATGATGAAAGTATTTTCTTTTTGGGGATTTTCTTTCTTTTGGGTCACCCTGCCTCGGTGGGAGACGCCGACTTGTTGAAAAAAATAAATAAATAAATAAATAAATAATAATTAATAATAATAATGATAATAATAATAATAACAATCGCTCTGGAGTGTTTTAGATTTCATCTACCAAACCTATACGAAATACGTATGACATTTACAGCGCCCCAGAGTGATTATTAATTATATTTTATTATTATTATTATTATTATTATTATTATTATTATTATTATTCGATATACCTTGTTCACTGAGTATAATAATTTCTTAAGCTGCCACGGGAGACAGAAAATGTTAACACACAGGATAACACACCAGCCGATCCCTTGACTGTGTACTTCTTTTGTACTTCCATTTTCCTCTATTTTTCCTCTTCCAAGTGCTGCTGCACGTCTGTTGTGCACCCCATAGTACAAGAAGAGGAAGAGGAAAAGCAAGAGGAAAATGGAAGAAGTACAAAAGAAGTTCACAGTAAAGGGATCAGCTGGTGTGTTCGTCTGTGTATGTACATTCTGTGTCTCTCGTGGCAGCTTAACTAAGAAATTATTAAACTCAGTGAACAAGGTATGTTGATGGTGATAATAATCATAATAATAATAATAATTATAATACTAATAATAAAGATAAATATTTATTTCTTGTAATAATAACAATCGCTCTGGAGTGCTTTAACCCTTTGACTGTTTCGGTCGTATATATACGTCTTACAAGCCACTGTTTCGGATGTATCTATATGCCTAAATTCTAGAGGCTTCAAATGAAGCGGGAGAAAGCTGGTAGGCCTACATGTGAGAGAATGGGTCTGCGTGGTGGGTGTGCGCAGTATGAAAAAAATCGGGAACTCAGTGGTGCATTCTGGGAGCGCCATGTTTGTAGTCATTGTTCACCATGCCTCGCGGTTAGAAGTACCTCACTCCCTGGCGGATTGGAGGCCTTCTCTTCCCAAGTGATAGTTCAAACAGCTGATGGAAGTGCCAGTGAAAGTGAATTCCATGGCTTTCAAAAGGGTATTACCGAAAGCAGTGCCCAGGATAACATAATTAGTGATGAAAACCCAGATGACCCACAGCGTTCCACATCTGGTGCTGGGCCGTCTCATTCACATTCACCTGTACCACGACGAAAGAGGAAACTATTTCACCGTGTACAGGACTCTGATTTGAGCAGTGTAAGTGATAATGACAGTGATTTCAAAGTTATTGAAAGCAGTTCTAGTGGCGACAGTGAGGGAGAGTATTCTCCAGTGAAGCGGCAGTATGTACGATGCAACATGCGTTCTGGTAGTGTGCCATATGCTATTCCAAGGAAAAGGAGTAAATCTCGGAGTACATCTCTTGACCCTACATCACGAATTGATAGTGAAGATGACGATATTGTTACAATGGGGATGTGTAATGTGCGTGGGGCAGGTGGTGGTAGTGGTGGTGTTGGCGGTGGCATGAGTCATGTGGCACCACGAGCGGGCCACGCTGCTACCCACGCTGCTAACTCAGCACAGCCACAACCACCCTCAACCACCCCCACACATCCACAACCTGCACAACCACAATCACCTGTCAATATCCAGTACCCACCAGCAGACCGCATCTGGGATTGGCAGCAAGGTGACAATTTTGTTCCCAATCCCCATGACTTTGATGAAGCACAAAGTGGAATACGGCCATCGTGTACACTTGGGAACAATGCTACTGAACTAGAATGCTTTCAGTTATTCTTCGATGAACCCCTGATGGACATTATTGTCAGGGAAAGCAAACACATTTCTTTCACCAAGGTCATGGCTACACCAGTGGAAGGACACAACTGTGGCAGAGATGTACTTGTTCTTTGCCACAATAATGCTTATGCCACATATGTATAAGCACACTGTCACCACATACTGGTTGACAGAACACCTGATTTCAACCCCATTTTTTAGTGATATACCAGTGAATCGATTTGTGCTACTGTTACGTATGCTACACTTCTCAGACAAAACAAGGCCTGACAGAAACGACAGGTTATATAAGATCAGGAATGTGTTCATGTACCTGAAACAAAAGTGCTGTATGTATTTTTATCCCTTCAGGAAGCTTGTTATTGATGAGTCTTTGATTTTGTTCAAAGGTAGACTGTCATTCAAGCAGTATATACCAAGCAAGAGGAAACGCTTTGGTATAAAGTTATTTGTACTGTGTGATTACAAAAGTGGTCTGGTTCTGGATCTAATTGTGTACACTGGCAGTAATACATTGAGAGATACCACGAAGTTATTGGGTATCTCTGGTTATGTGGTTAGAACAATGATGGAACCATATCTTGGTAAGGGGCATATATTATATACTGATAACTGGTACACAAGCCCTTTACTCAGTGATTTCTTGCGAGTGAACATGACAGACGTGTGTGGCACAGTGCGTGCAAATTGTAAACATATGCCTAGGTTCGACACTGTCACTCGTAGAAGTGAAGTGCAGGTGTTTGCTGCCAATGACATCATGGCATTTCGGTGGCAAGACAAACGTGATGTCACATTGTTGACATCAGTTCACGGACATTAAATGGTAGACAGTGGAAGGCAGAATAGAGAGACCAATGAACCCATTCTAAAACCTGCAGCTGTGATGGACTACAACCTCAATATGCGCTTAGTGGACAAATGTGACATGCAGATTGGGTTTGCTGATTGTGTCCGCAAGAGTTATAAGTGGTACATAAAACTTTTTCCATCTTCTTGACATTTCCATGGTGAATGCTTATAACATGTACAGTGGACCCCCGAGTTTCGTAAACCCCGGAAATCGTACAATTATGTAAGTATAATATTGTAAGTGCTTGTGGAAGTGTATTTTTGGGGGTCTGAAATAGACTAACCTACGTGACATTTTTCCTTAAGGGAGTAAATTCGTTCGGTAATGGCGCTTGAGCATACTTCAGGAGTGAAGCTTTTACGAAACTCGGGGGTCCACTGTACAAGTTGAAGACCAACAACAAACCCAAATATGGTGAATTTTGTTTGTCAGTCATCAGACAAATAATATTCAAGTACCAAGGAGCAACACCTGCAATAGACCAGCGCGCACAAAATTATCAACACATGCCCTCTCGTCTGAGGCCTGGTGATCACTACCCCATACAACTGCCTGCTACTACTCTCAAGAAAAATGCTCAGAAGAGGTGTTTTGTATGTAAACATACCACAAAACGCCCACAAAAATGCAGAGACACTCGTTTTATGTGTGAGGAGTGTAAAGTACCACTGTGCATATACCCATGTTTCAAAGAATTCCACAAGCTGCAGGAGTTCTAGGAAAGTGTCCAGTGACTGTACATTTGTATATATATTATAGAACAATAGTAATGAACATTTTTTTTATTGTTTGTTTGTGTAAACAAGTTTTGTAAACAATATAAAGATACTAATGTTTATACGATTATTGTGTTGCATACAACGAGTGTATATATATACATTGCACCTTACTTTGGTCTCAAAGACCACATAAGTTATGTAAAAAAAGAAAATAGTGAAAAAAACAAGAAATCTACGAATGGAAGTAAACAAAAGTTTACTGAGTGAGCGGCATTTGCCGCTGTTGCTATATGCTGCTCATTTTCTGTCAACTTTATGCTTCCATATCTTGGTAAGTATTGATGGCAAAAATCTGTTTTTAGGATAAAAACAATCGGAAAAATAATCTTAACATTTTGATAAGAAAATTTTTTTTTTTTTTTCAAATATTTTGTGACATGAAATGACAGTTTCAGAAAGGGGTCTCCGACAGTCAAAGGGTTAACCCTTTCAGGGTTATTGACGTACTAGTACGGCTTACGCACTGGGGTTATTGACGTACTAGTATGCATAAATTCTAGCGCCTTCAAATCAAGGGGGAGAGAGCTGGTAAGCCTGCATGTGTTAGAATGGGTCTATGTGGTAAGTGTGCTCAGTAGGAAAAAAATCTATGCACCTGCATTGCATTGTGGGAGTGGTAATTCAGTGCGCCTTTGTCACCAATCCATGGGGTAAGGAATACCTCACTCCGGCAGTGTGAGTGGTAGGGAAGGCAGGGAGTGGGGAGGCAGTGGGAGTGGGGAAGGCAGTGGGGGTGTGGGAAGACAGTGGAGTGCATGGGGAAGACAGTGGAGTGGGTGGGGAAGACAGTGTAGTGGGTGGGGAAGACAGTGGGGAGTGGGGAAGACAGTGGGGAAGTGGGGAAAACAGTGGGGGAGTGGGGAAGACAGTGTGGGGTGGGGAAGACAGTGGGGTGGGTGGGGAAGACAGTGGGGTGGGTGGGGAAGACAGGGGGTGGGAGCAGTGGGAGTGGGGAAGGCACTGCAGTGTGGGACACTGCAGTGCTCAATGTATATAATATGTACCAGGTCAGGACTGGCAACAGACCCACCATATGGCTACTTTTGTTTGTTTCTCATCAGTCAAATAATACACAAATAAGAGGTCTCAACACCTGGGGGGAAGACAGTGGGGTGGGTGGGGAAGGCAGTGGGGGGAGTGGGGAAGACAGTGGGGTGGGTGGGGAAGATAGTTGGGTGGGTGGGGAAGACAGTGGGGGAAGGCTGTCTGGCTGGCTGGCAGGCAGGCAGGCAGGCAGGCTGGCTGGCCAGCTGGCTGGCTGGCTGACCAGCTGGCAGGCTAGCTAGCTGGCTCTGTAACACATGTACACAAATACAAAGTGTAAATAACCTAGGATAAATACATAGGGTAAATAAAATAGGATAAATACATAGTGTAAATTACCTAGGATAATCCAGACTGACAAATAATATATCAGGACTCAGATGTGGCAGTATTGGTTCAATAGTGACTGTCTCTGAGACAGAGAGAGACAGAAAGAGAGACAAACAGACAGGCAGATAAAACAGTGAAAACAAATAAAGGGAAGGCAATGTACACTCATTTGTCAAATGTCATCACTCTGATAAGAGGAGGCTAACCCGTCACCCTTGGCTGGCAGGGAGGCAGGAAGAGGGAGGCAGGGAGGGAGGCAGGGAGGCAGGGAGGGAGGAAGGCAGGCAAGGCAGAGTACCCACATCAAATGTCAAAACTAATTAGTTTAGCTGATAATAATAAGATAAGAGGACCCTCACCCCTCATCAATGTCACTTGTAATTAGATTACTGATAAGACTGACACACTTACCACCATGCTTCAACAACAATAATAATAATTATTATTTTATTATTATTATTATTATTATTATTATTATTATTATTATTGTTGTTGTATTTTCCCTGCCAGTCAGTCAGTCAGTCAGCCAGCCGGCTAGCTGGTCAGCCAGCCAGCCGGCCAGCTGGTCCACCATGCAAGCCAGCCGGCTGGCCAGCAGCCAGCCAGCTGTTCAGCCCAGCCAAGCTGGTCAGCTCAGCCAGCCAGCCAGCTGGTCAGGTAAGCAGCCAGCCAACTGGTCAGCCAGCAAGCCAGCCAGCTGGTCAGCCAGCAGAGCCAGCCAGCTGGCTGGCCATCCATCCAGCCAGCTGGTCAGCTAGCCAGCCAGCCAGCACAGCCAACTGGTCAGCCAGCCAGCCAACTGGTCAGCCAGCCAGCCAGCCAGCCAGCTAAATGGTCAGCCAGCCAGCCAGCCAGCCACAGCCAACTGGTCAGCTAGTCAGCCAGCCAGCCAGCCAACTTGCGTCAGCCAGCCAGCCAACTGGTCAACTAGCCAGCCAGCCAGCCAGCCTGCTAGCTGGTCAGCCAGCCAGTCGACTGGTCATCAATCCAGCCAGCTGTTCAGCCAGCCAGCCAGTTGGTCAGCTAGCCAGCCAACTGGTCAGCTAGCAAGCCAACTGGTCAGCAAGCCAGCCAGCTAGCCTGCTATGGCAGCCAGCAGCTGTCAGCCTCGGCTGGCATCCATCCAGCCAGCTGTCAGCCAGCCAGCCAGCTGGTCAGCTAAGCCAGCCAGCTTGGTCAGCTAGCCAGCCAGCTGGTCAGCTAGCCAGCCAGCTGGTCAGCTAGCCAGCCAGCTGGTCAGCTAGCCAGCCAGCTGGTCAGCTAGCCAGTTAGCTGGTCAGCCAGCCAGCCAGCTGGTCAGCCAGCCAGCCAGCTGGTCAGCCAGTCAGCCAGCAGTTATTGTGTAGTATACAAGGAGTGTATATATACAAAATATGGTTTATATTGGTCTCACAGGACATAAAGTTACTTGACAAAATAAAATGTTAAAAATAAAAAAAAAAGTATAAAAAAAATAAACTATTACCGGGTGACAGGCAGTCGGCGATGTTGCCGTAAGCGGTTCCATTTTGGTCAACTTCAATCCTCTATATCTCCGTAAGTATTGATCGCAAAAATGTTTTTTTTAGCCTATTAGATTTAGAAAAAAGAACTATCATTTCATAAGAAAAATAATTTTTTTTTTTGAAATTCATGGACCCTGAGAACGAGTTTCGGAGACCCCACTTGGACCCTGAAAGGGTTAAATGTCAGCTACGAAACCTATACAAGTGCTGCTGCACCTCTATCTTGTAATATTGGGTACACAATCAAGTACAAATTTGTACAAATATGTAGTCTTCGAGACTTTAAAAGCTAGTGTACTGAGTGGCTGTAAGGAGATTGAGATGCGTGACTCAAGTTCTCATACGGCATACAATATTGTTTTTTTTTTTACTCGTCGGAGAGCCCGTCGTAACTCCGAGTTGTCGGTAAACGACTACGTCGGTAAGTGAGGAGAGGCTGTATCTAGATACACTGTCATACATCATTAGTAACTTGGAGAGACAAAAACGAGAGCGGGCTGTGTTACAAAATGACACGATATCTATTAGAAATAGACATCTCCAGTGAACATTAGAAAGGATAGCCCTTCTAGCATCCAGCCTGTTACTGGGCTTTTGCAACAAAGTCGATATCCTGGTCCAGTTATCCGACATATTATCAATATCATTATTGGATCCCAACTGAGAGGATACTAACCAAAGAAATATATTTAAAATGTTTATTGTCAAAATTAGAAAATCTAGGGTAGCAAAGTAAAGCAAATCAAATATAAATATACTGAAAATATTACTTAGGAGGTTAGCTCCTACACTGCTCTCATAAACAATATTATTGTGCTGAAGGCACATACAGTGGACCCCCGAGTTTCGTAAAAACTTCACTCCTGAAGTCTGCTCATGCCATTACGAACAAATTTGACTCCACTAAGGAAAAAAATGTCACTAGGTTAGTCTATTTCAGACCCCCAAAAATACTTTCAAAGCATTACAATATTATACTTACATAAATGTACGATTTCCGGGTTTACAAACGGGGTCCACTGTATATCTTAATGGCTCTTATGTACCATCTGGTACAATGTCAGCAACATACAATAATAATCATATACAGTAGATCGTCATTTAGCACGGTAGTTACGTTCCTGAAAACGTTGTGTTAGATAATTTTGTGTTATATAATTAAAAGAACTTATGGGAAAAATAGGGTTATGTTCCTAGGAGTCCCCAAAAACCCAAACAAGTTTTTTTTAGACCAACAGATCTTGCAAAAATTGAAGGTGAATATGTAATTGTAGTTCATTGTCGTGATATATTACTGCTTAAGACTACAAATGCAATAGAAATAGTATTTCTTACCTTAAATTGTGGGTAATGATGTTTGTGGATGGTTGTGAAGAGAGTGGATATGGATGGTGTGGCCCTACTGGTGGATGGTTGTTGGTTGTCGGCAGAAGTGGATGGTAGAGGTTCTGGTACTAAAGTCGATGGTTGTATTGGAATGTGCATAAATGCTGTAATAGATCTCTGGGCTCTTTTACCCTGCAGTACATTATACAGCGGACAGTAAGGCATCATCAGTTTCAAAGCACTGCTTCTAGATTTGTTATTTTATAATTATACTATTACTATCAATAAATAATATCTACCTATCATATTTATTCCAGGATAATATTAGGTATAACATAAATAATGTAGAAGCATGATAAAGATGCATAAATTAATAAAAACTGACATATAGGTATTGAAGGGTGGGCGGGGCTGAGAGCGAGAAGTGGAGCAGTGTCTCAGTTACTCATGGACCATCATGGCGTGAGGATATGTTAGCTCACGGCACTATAAAGTATTGTAAAATAATACTATTACTATCAATAAAGGTTATCTACTTATCATATTTATTCCAGAATAATATTAGGCATAACATAAATATCGTAGAAGCATGATAAAGATGCACAAATTAATAAAAACTGATATTATATACGTAGAGTATTGAATGGTTGGCGGTGCTATGAGGGAGACGGGCGAGGGAGACGGGCTAGCAGTCTCTCTCAGCTTAGTTACTCACGGACCACCATGGCGTGTGTAGGTGTGAGCTCACCGCACTAAAATATTGTATAATAATACTTATTATTACTATCAATAAGTTATCTACCTATCATATTTATTCCAGAATAATATTATGTACGTATAACATAAATAACGTAGCATCATGATAAAGACGCCCAAATTAATAAAAATATGACAGAGATAATGAAGGTTGGAACGTCAGCCCATAAACAAAGCCATTGTTTATGGGCAAGTGGCCATCACCTCACACACCAGGATACTTTCCCACACAAACCAGCCAGGATACTTCCCCACACAAACCAGCCAGGATACTTCCCCACACAAACCAGCCAGGATACGTCCCCACACAAACCAGCGAGGATACTTCCCCACACAAACCAGCCAGGATACTTCCCCACACAAACCAGCCAGGATACTTCCCCACACAAACCAGCCAGGATACTTCCCCACACAAACCAGCCAGGATACTTCCCACACAAACCAGCCAGGATACTTCCCC
>WNWK01042539.1:0-15935 GCA_009830355.1 Cherax destructor | reverse complement strand
ATCTGCCCCCGTTGTCCTGGCATCAGTCCTCTGATGCGATCGCCCTCTACAGTCAGCGGCTATGTGACCAATAGACCCACACAGCCTGCAGTTCGTTGTTGGCCCATAAGTCACATAAACTTGTGTGTGGAACTCAGGCAGGATGACATATGAAGGTATCGGTCTCTTCAGTGTCATCTTCAGTGAGAAAGACCCTTCAAACAGGCCCACCATGGGCCCCTCACTCCATGTCCCTGTTGTTACCGCATGTATCGTCCCGTAGTCGCTGAAAACCTTGCTGATGTCCATCTGGTCAGACTCGAACGGCACGTTCTTAATCTTAACCCAAGTGTAGGTTCTTGAAACATCCTTCAATCTCACTTGTAGGCCGGTGCGCACAGTATACACCCGATCCTGATGCCGGCGACCAACCTCTCATAAACGTCAGCTGTGAGAAATTTCACAAACACCCTGGTCATGCCGTTCAATGCCACGCCGTACAAATCTGCCACCTCAATGTTGTAGACGTCCTTCAGGATACCTGGAAGGACAGTGGCTGCCGTGGCAGGCTGCAGTACTCCTGTGACCATGTCGATGCAGACTGTGTTCACTCTTTTCTGCCGGCCGACGCCATTGTTGACTGAAAACCAAGTTGGCTCAGAGCGTCACCAGGGGTCAGCACCAGCGCAGAGAACCACCTCACCCCACCAAGGCTGGGTGACTTTTACCGACATTGCAGTATTGCCAAACCAGTAAGATACTGTTCGCAGAAAGTTTTTGTTGGGACAAAAGCCAATGGTGAGAAATACAAGAGAGAGAGAGAGGGAGAGAGAGAGAGAAAGAGAGAGAGAGAGAGAGAGAGAGAGAGAGAGAGAGAGAGAAGAGAGAGAGAGAGAAAAGAGGAGAGAGAGAGAGAGAGAGAGAGAGAGAGAAAGAGAGAGAGAGAGAGAGAGAGAGAGAGAGAGAGAGAGAGAGAGAGAGAGAGAGAGAGAAGAGAGAGAGAGAGAGAGAGAGAGAGAGAGAGAGAGAGAGAGAGAGAGAGAGAGAGAGAGTGGTTAGTTTATTCACCATCAACAGGATCAATTTATTGTTTTGTTTGAAACTGTTTGTTTCTAAAAAAATCTCACATTTTGTTACAAGAGAAGGGTTCAGTGACTGGCGAAATACTATTGTAATTGACCATCATGGAAAAATAAGCACTACTCACCGAGACTCTATGCTAACATACTTACCTCGAAGACAAGGTGCGGGGGTTGGGGCAATAGTTGTAAAAATAAATTCAGGAAGAGTGTTATTACTGGGAACATGTCTTGATGCGTGTCATAGCTGTTATTACTAGGAACATGTCTTGAGACGTGTTATAGCTGTTATTACTGGGAACATGTCTTGAGACGTTTTATAGCTGTTATTACTGGGAACATGTCTTGAGGCGTGTTATAGCTTTTATTACTGGGAACATGTCTTGATGCGTGTCATAGCTGTTATTACTGGGAACATGTCTTGAGACGTGTTATAGCTGTTATTACTAGGAACATGTCTTGAGACGTGTTATAGCTGTTATTACTGGGAACATGTCTTGAGGCATGTCATAGCTGTTATTACTAGGAACATGTCTTGATGCGTGTCATAGCTGTTATTACTGGGAACATGTCTTGATGCGTGTCATGGCTGTTATTACTGGGAACATGTCTTGAGACGTGTTATAGCTGTTATTACTGGGAACATGTCTTGAGACGTGTTATAGCTGTTATTACTGGGAACATGTCTTGAGGCGTGTTATAACTGTTATTACTGGGAACATGTCTTGATGCGTGTTATAACTGTTATTACTGGGAACATGTCTTGAGGCGTGTTATAACTGTCATTACTGGGAACATGTCTTGATGCGTGTTATAACTGTTATTACTGGGAACATGTCTTGATGCGTGTTATAACTGTTATTACTGGGAACATGTCTTGAGACGTGTTATAACTGTTATTACTGGGAACATGTCTTGAGACGTGTTATAACTGTTATTACTGGGAACATGTCTTGATGCGTGTTATAACTGTTATTACTGGGAAGATGTCTTGAGGCGTGTTATAACTGTTATTACTGGGAACATGTCTTGATGCGTGTTATAACTGTTATTACTGGGAACATGTCTTGATGCGTGTTATAACTGTTATTACTGGGAACATGTCTTGAGACGTGTTATAACTGTTATTACTGGGAACATGTGTTGAGACGTGTTATAACTGTTATTACTGGGAACATGTCTTGAGGGGTGTTATAACTGTTATTACTGGGAACATGTCTTGAGGCGTGTTATAAATGTTATTACTGGGAACATGTCTTGAGGCGTGTTATAACTGTTATTACTGGGAACATGTCTTGAGGCGTGTTATAACTGTTATTACTGGGAACATGTCTTGATGCGTGTTGTAGCTGTTATTACTGGGAACATGTCTTGAGACGTGTTATAACTGTTATTACTGGGAACATGTCTTGAGACGTGTTATAACTGTTATTACTGGGAACATGTCTTGAGGCGTGTTATAGCTGTTATTACTAGGAACATGTCTTGAGGCGTGTTATAAATGTTATTACTGGGAACATGTCTTGAGACGTGTTATAACTGTTATTACTAGGAACATGTCTTGAGACGTGTTATAACTGTTATTACTGGGAACATGTCTTGAGGCGTGTTATAACTGTTATTACTGGGAACATGTCTTGAGACGTGTTATAGCTGTTATTACTAGGAACATGTCTTGAGACGTGTTATAACTGTTATTACTAGGAACATGTCTTGAGACAGCCTATTAAACGCTTTTTAACCTTTCTGGAAATTAAAAGCCATACCGGTGAGGAAATGGCAAATCAGGTGTTGTAGTTCTTACATGAAGCTTGTAAGCTAAATTTTTCAAAATGTAGCGGTCAATGTTACTTCAACGCTGCAGACATGTCTGGGTGTTATAAGAAGATGCAGCAAAGAAAATCTAGAAACAAACAAGTTTGCTATATATGCGCCCTGTGCAGCTCATTAACTAGATCTGGTAGGCCAAAGTGCTGCTGACTGCTGTCAAGAGGCTGTTAATTTCTTCTCTACAGTGCAGTTCCATACTTTTTTTCAGCCTCAACCAGCCGGTGGGAAATTCTTAAAGGTTGTATTGGAAATGAAATTGTCTTAAAATCAGTCTCTGATACCAGATGGGAGGCACATGCTATGGTAACACTCTCTGATACCAGATGGCAGGAACATGCTATGGTAACAGTCTCTGATACCAGATGGCAGGCACATGCTATGGCAACACTCTCTGATACCAGATGGCAGGCACATGCTATGGTAACACTCTCTGATACCAGATGGCAGGCACATGCTATGGTAACACTCTCTGATACCAGATGGCAGGCACATGCTATGGCAACACTCTCTGATACCAGATGGGAGGCACATGCTATGGTAACACACTCTGATACCAGATGGGAGGCACATGCTATGGTAACAGCAGCAATTTTGGAATCTTTCCTTAAAATTATAGAAGCGTTAGAATGTATAACCGAAGACCAGTCACAAGAGGGAGACATTAGAAGAGAAACAAATAATATTGCAAATAAGAGACAAGAACTAGAATTCGTTTTTATGATTAATTTTTGGAATGAGATTTTGCAAAATGTTCACAGAGTAAACCAAGTTTTACAAAATGAGGATGTGAACTTAAAAACTTGTGCAGATCTGTATGGATCATTAGCTGACCAACTCTGCTCTTCACCAGATAAATTTGAAAGATATGAAGCAGCTACAAAGGAAATGCAACCAGATGTTGATTGCAAGGCAGCTCAAACTCACAAATATATCAGAAAGTTTCCCAATGACGGAGATGCACCAGAAGTATATCTGAATGCCAGAGATAAATTTCGTATCACCACCTATTACACAATTATTGGCAAACGTGAAAGTGAGATGAGAAGAAGAGGAGAGATATACAGAGAAATAGCAGAGAGGTTTTCTTTTCTAAGTGATGTGCCACATAATACCTCTACATCATCTACTGAAATTGAAAGGTATTCTCATTGTTGTCGAAAGCTGAATGATGCTGACCCAGAGGATTTCAACACTAATTTCTCAGCTGAGCTTCAACAGTTTCACTGATATGTGCGTCATAAGTTCAGTGACGCAACAAAAAATGTTAAAATAAGATTCAGTTATGATGAACTTTATAAAATGATTGTAGAAGACAATACTGAGTGTGCCTTTTCAAATGTAGATATTGGCTTTCGTATATTTTTAACATTAATGGTCACAAATTGCTCAGCTGAGCATTCATTTTCTAAGTTGCAATACACTAAAAATCCCAATCAGAACAACTATGCAACAAGGCAGCTAGGTGCCTTATCTCTACTAAGTATGGAAGCAGGTTTGTTACATAAGACTAGTTTTGAGCATCTGATCAAGGATTTTGCAATTAAAAAAAAGCAGCAGAAAACTTTTCAAATATAAATGAAGTGGACGTATACAAAAACAAACATTATTTTCCATTTTACTGTAAATTTTTGTTTAATTTTGAAAAACATTTTATTTTATGGTTTATTATTGTTAATATTTTGAATTACATATATATGGGGGGCACCAAAATCTTTTAAGTGCTTAGGACCTCTAAGGGTCTCCGGCCCTGGCCAGACTAAAGTTCCTCTACAGATATGCACAATGTCTTCCAACTGAGGCTCACAAGACTCTATGTCTAGCTGATATACAATGTCATATAGATTACTCTTGCTCTTTATGGTACTCTGCCTTTACCAAAAAAAAATGAAATATAGAGTACATATCGCCCAGAACAAAATGGTAAGATTAATTCTGGACCTGGGTCCAAGAAAGCATGTAGGCCAGGATGAATTACAACAATTGGATATGCTGAATAATGAAGACAGAGTAGAACAACTGAAGTTAAATCACGTTTATTGTGGCATGCAAAGAGTATGTTAAAATTTATTCAGTTTATGTTACACTCCCATATAGGCTGCTTCCCAACCAGCGACCGGGTGCTAAGGATTTAACGATCAATAGGATACCCGTCGTTAAATCAGTACCTTGGCTCATTGGCCAATCACATTGGTTAACAATTTTTGAAAAGTTGAATGCTTCTTAAATGAGATTAGTTAATTCTTATGTATTTTCATGACCTGAATCCAAATATCACCTTGAAAAATGCTTATTGGCTATTGGTTTAAAGATACGAGACATGTAATATTTGATTATTTTATTATAACGTACAATATGTGTCAGAATGTTTCAAACTCTAATCCGTACCTACTCTGTCTTTTTGCTTGATGCTTATAGTGGGCTGAAGATTCATCTCTTGCCAATGTCCAGCAATAGTCTGCAAGCATTCTTGTGCCCCATTTTCCCTGGTACCATTTTTCCATGGTTGAAATATCTTGGTGAAACCTTTCACCATGTTCGTCACTAACTGTCCCACAGTTCTCTGAGAAAAGTCTAAATGTGAGTCCAAAAAGTGAATTTTAAGTGATATGCTACATCCCATGTTCTTGTAAGCCTTGATGAGGTTTCCCACCAATTCTTCATAGTTGCCTTCCCTTCTGTTTCCGAGAAATCCCTTCGCCACTAACTTGAATGCTTCCCAAACAGCTTTCTTCTCCCCATGATGGTCTGAATCAAAGTCACCATCTTTAAGAAGCTCTCGAATTTGAGGGCCATTGAAGATCCTCTCTAATCTTAGGGGAGAGGACAGATCCCTGGGGTACTCCAGCATTTAGTGTGAAGTAGTCAGAGTACCAGCCTTGGAATTTGATTCTCATTGTGCGGCCGTCAAGGAAGTTGCAGAGGAGTTTACGAGTAGTGAGAGGCAGGTTAAAGTTAGTGCAGAGTTTGTGTTTGAGCCCTACATGCCAGACAGTGTCAAAAGCTTCTTCAACGTCTTTTGCAACCAGGGCTGTCCTGTTTCTTTGTTTTGTGTTTATGTGGTTGTAGTTGAGAATGATGTTAATGGCATCCTGTGTAGATCTGCGAGTTCTGAAGCCAAACTGGCTATCAGAAAGAAGTGAGTTGTGTTCCAGGTATCTGCGAAGACGATGGTTGATGAGTTTTTCAAAGAGTTTACCTAATGTTTCGAGGAGGCTGATAGGGCGATAGTTTCTAGGGTCAGAGTGGTCTTTATTGGGTTTCGGAAGGAGGATAGCGGTAGCAGCTTTGAAGAGTGAAGGGAAGTATCCAGAAGCAAGGGAGGCATTGAGGAGGTTTGTGTAGGCAGTAATGATAGAGTCAGGAAGGTGTTTTAGGATAATATGGTTTAGGCCAGAGGCACCAGGAGCCTTGGGAGGAAGGTGTCTGAGGAGAGTTTTAATGTCTGTGTTGGTGAAAGGAGTGTCGAGTTCTTGGGAGGAGGTAAGGGAGTCCAGATGGATGTGGCTGTCTGGTGTTGTTTAGTGTGTGTGTGTAGTGTTCCAGTGTTCTATGTTCTGAATGTGTTGGATGGCGTTAGGGTGGGGTGGGTGAGGGTGGAAGATGTTCTCCCAGATGTGTTTTAAGATGTTTGTAGCAGTCTGCGGGTCTGAGATGTGTGTGTTGTTGTGGGTGATGTGTTTGAATTTGTTGGTGGGAGTGGTACCTCTGATTTTTTTGATAAAGTTCCAGAAGGCTTTGGAGTTTTTAATTCGCTGTTTGTCTGCTTGTAGTATGAGCTGTGACCAATGAGAGTTGTGGTCTTGGTCTAGACTGTGTAGAATGTTGTTTCTGAGGTAAGTGAGATCTAATCGGTCTTGATTAAATCTATGTGTGTTGTAGAGGAAGCGGTTGTGGTAGCAGATAATTAATCTTCTTGTTCTGATTGAGGGGTTGAAAGAATAACGAGTGGTGTGAGTTTTCTTTGGTATTGCGGAGTTGGCCGCTTGTGTAATGGTGTCTTGGATGAGATCAAGTTGAGTGTCAATGTCAGAGATAGGTTTGTTGTTGTAGTCATAGGTGAGGTTAGTATTATCTATGTGTTGTTTGAAAGCATCCCAGTCAGCGTTCTTGTAGGAGAAGGAAGGTCTGGCTGGGATGAGGATAGGGTTGGAAGAGATGTGTAAGATGACTGGGATGTGATCAGAGCCTGTAATAAGTAAGGCCAGGTGAGATGTAGTGTTGAAAGAGAGAGCTAGCTCGGTTTGCCGGAATGATCTCGGGTTTGCCTTGGCCCATGTGGTTGTAGAAGGTGTTGAAGTCTACCCTGGCAGAGTGTAGGGGAGACTCTTCTAGCCCGGTAGAGTGTGGGGGAGACTCTTCTAGCCTGGTAGAGTGTAGGGGAGACTCTTCTAGCCTGGTAGAGTGTGGGGGAGACTCTTCTAGCCTGGTAGAGTGTGGGAGACTCTTCTAGCCTGGTAGAGTGTGGGGGAGACTCTTCTAGCCTGGTAGAGTGTGGGGGAGACTCTT
Source organism: Cherax destructor (assembly GCA_009830355.1). Classification (NCBI taxonomy): domain Eukaryota; kingdom Metazoa; phylum Arthropoda; class Malacostraca; order Decapoda; family Parastacidae; genus Cherax; species Cherax destructor. The sequence continues at coordinate 8,541 of WNWK01042539.1, read as the reverse complement.
CTAGCCTGGTAGAGTGTGGGGGAGACTCTTCTAGGCTGGTAGAGTGTAGGGGAGACTCTTCTAGAATGGTAGAGTGTGGGGAAGACTCTTCTAGCTCGGTAGAGTGTAGGGGAGACTCTTCTAGCCCGGTAAAGTGTGGGGGAGACTCTTCTAGCCTGGTAGAGTGTAGGGGAGACTCTTCTAGCCTGGTAGAGTGTGGAGGAGACTCTTCTAGCCTGGTAGAGTGTGGAGGAGACTCTTCTAGCCTGGTAGAGTGTGGGGGAGACTTTTCTAGCCTGGTAGAGTGTGGGGGAGACTCTTCTAGCCTGGTAGAGTGTGGGGGAGACTCTTCTAGGCTGGTAGAGTGTAGGGGAGACTCTTCTAGAATGGTAGAGTGTGGGAGAGACTCTTCTACCTCGGTAGAGTGTAGGGGAGACTCTTCTAGCCTGGTAGAGTGCGGGGGAGACTCTTCTAGCATGGTAGAGTGTAGGGGAGGCTCTTCTAGAATGGTAGAGTGTGGGGGAGACTCTTCTAGCCTGGTAGAGTGTGGGGAGACTCTTCTAGCCTGGTAGAGTGTGGGGGAGACTCTTCTAGCCTGGTAGAGTGTGGGGAGACTCTTCTAGCCTGTTAGAGTGTGAGGGAGACTCTTCTAGCCTGGTAGAGTGTGGGGGAGACTCTTCTAGCCTGGTAGAGTGTGGGGGAGACTCTTCTAGCCTGGTAAAGTGGGGAGGAGACTACTTTAGCCTGGTAGAGTGTGTGGGAGACTCTTCTACCCTGGTAGAGTGTGGGGGAGACTCTTCTAACCTGGTAGAGTGTGTGGGAGACTCTTCTAGCCTGGTAGCGTGTGGGGAGACTCTTCTACCCTGGTAGAGTGTGGGGGAGACTCTTCTAGCCTGGTAGAGTGTAGGGGAGACTCTTCTAACCTGGTAGAGTGTGTGGGAGACTCTTCTAGCCTGGTAGCGTGTGGGGAGACTCTTCTACCCTGGTAGCGTGTGGGGAGACTCTTCTAGCCTGGTTGAGTGTGGGGAGACTCTTCTAGCCTGGTAGAGTGTGGGGGAGACTCTTCTACCCTGGTAGAGTGTGGGGGAGACTCATCTACCCTGGTAGAGTGTGGGGGAGACTCTTCTAGCCTAGTAGAGTGTGGGGGAGACTCTTCTAGCCTGGTAGAGTGTGGGGGAGACTCTTCTAGCCTGGTAGAGTGTGGTGGAGACTCTTCTAGTTTGGTAGAGTGTGTGGGAGACTCTTGTAGCCTGGTAGAGTGTGGGGAGACTCATCTAGCCTGGTAGAGTGTGGGGGAGACTCCTGTAGCCTGGTAGAGTGTGGGGGAGGCTCGTCTAGCCTGGTAGAGTGTTAGGGAGACTCTTCTAGCCTGGTAGAGTGTGGGGGAGACTCTTCTAGCCTGGTAGAGTGTGGGGAGACTCCTCTAGCCTGGTATAGTGTGTGGGAGACTCTTCTAGCCTGGTAGAGTGTGGGGGAGACTCTTCTAGCCTGGTAGAGTGTGGGGGAGACTCTTCTAGCCTGGTAGAGTGTGGGGGAGACTCTTCTAGCCTGGTAGAGTGTGGGGAGACTCTTCTAGCCTGGTAGAGTGTGGGGAGACTCTTCTAGCCTGGTAGAGGTGGAGAGACTCCTCTAGCTGGTAGGTGGTGGAGACTCTTCTAGCCTGGTAGAGAGTGGGAGAGCTCCTCTAGCCTGGTAGAGTGTGGGGAGACTCTCTAGCCTGGAGAGTGTGGGGAGACTCTGCCTGGTAGAGGTGGGAGACTCTCTAGCCTGGTAGAGTGGGGAGACTCTCTAGCCTGGTAGAGTGTGGGGGAGACTCTTCTAGCCTGGTAGAGTGTGGGGGAGACTCTTCTAGCCTGGTAGAGTGTGGGGGAGACTCTTCTAGCCTGGTAGAGTGTGGAAGAGACTCCTCTAGCTTGGTAGTGTGGTGGAGACTCTTCTAGCCTGGTAGAGAGTGGGGAGAGACTCCTCTAGCCTGGTAGAGTGTGGGGGAGACTCCTCTAGCCTGGTAGAGTGTGGGGGAGACTCCTCTTGCCTGGTAGAGTGTGGGGGAGACTCCTCTAGCCTGGTAGAGTGTGGGGGAGACTCCTCTAGCCTGGTAGAGTGTGGGAGACTCTCTGCCTGGTAGAGTGTGGGGAGACCTCTAGCCTGGTAGAGTGTGGGGGAGACTCCTCTAGCCTGGTAGAGTGTGGGGAGACTCCTCTAGCCTGGTAGAGTGTGGGGGAGACTCTTCTAGCCTGGTAGAGTGTGGGGGAGACTCTTCTAGCCTGGTAGAGTGTGGGGAGACTCCTCTAGCCTGGTAGAGTGTGGGGGAGACTCTTCTAGCCTGGTAGAGTGTGGGGGAGACTCTTCTAGCCTGGTAGAGTGTGGGGGAGACTCTTCTAGCCTGGTAGGGTATTTCGTATCACTGTTCTTTATGGAAATAAATATTTTGGTTTGATTTTTTTTCTAGTAATTCAATTCATATTCTCTTTTCGGTCTAAAAGTTATTTCATCTACTCTAAACGATTTTTTTTTTTATTCCTCGTTTTGTAGTTTTCATGTTACTTTTCCATGGGACACTTTTTGTAAAGGATTTTTTAATTACAAGTTCGTGCATTCTGGCCATATATTTTTATGGTAAATATTTTTTATTACGATATCAGAGAAGATTTATTGATAGGATATTGATGATTTTTTTTATTAAAAATTAAATTGTTTGAGGGTAGTTTTTTGTTTACTCACCTACAGATTTTTGGGGTTGCAGGAGTCGAGTCTCAGCTCCTGACCCCACCATTCACCTTGCTGCTTGCCGTACCTTTTCTGGATGCTGGGTATTTAGTTTACTTCTAGCACTTCTTCATCGAAGTTATCACATAAAACGTAGTTGTTATGACTGCTTTTTATGACTGGCACCGGATATAGCGAGATATATCTCCGCTGGAGTAATGATAATCTTTGGAGATGAGCTTTAGGTTTAGTGGGGATAATAAATAGTAGAGGCAGTATGCTGGCTGCTAGCCCTCCCCTAGGGCCTCGGCCTAGGCGAGAGCTAGGCCGAGGGCCTAGTCGTGGTGCTGATAGTGAGCGTGAGAAGGATGTAGTGTCTCACACAACCAGTTCTAGGTTTGAACTCGACCCTCCAGATGGCAGCATGAAGCCTAGGCGGCATCGCGCCAAAATACAAGATCCTACAGGGGTTACATTGTCATTCCGCTTCCTGACCACCTTGAGACTGAAGAAACACTTCCTGACATTTCTGTGTATCATCTGTCTTCAACTTACAACTGTACCCCTCTCCTGCCTGTCCAAAGCCTCTCCTGCCTGTCCAAAGCCTCTCCTGCCTGTCCAAAGCCTCTCCTGCCTGTCCAAAGCCTCTCCTGCCTGTCCAAAGCCTAGAGAGATCAAGTGACTTAAAGAGGATCATCACTGGACTGGCATTCATTATGTCCCATCATTTTCTTCGTAATTGTCATAATGACACAGCTGTGACCCTTTGAAATTCTTTGATATTATCACTTCTAATTCCTTCGTATTAATATTCCTCTCTATTGGTGTGGTTAGAATTTGTTTTATTCTCCGTTCTAAGTTTGATTTTTTCAGGTTTTCTATGACGGACTAACTGAAAATTGTCCTCATTGAACGTCATATTTTCTGTGGTTCAGAGGAAGTATTGTTTATATCCACTAGTAGATTTATTGTGTCTTCAATGGATGACACGCTGATGCAGATTCTAGTATCGTCTGCAAAGGAAGATTCGTTGCTATGTTTTACATCTGTCTTTGTCAGATATGAGGATGAGGAAAAAGATGTGGGCGACAACTGTGCCTTGTGGTACAGAGGTTTTCACTCATGGTGAGCGAAAACCCATGAAGCTCTATCCCACAAGACCACGCAATCCTACAAGAACCAAGCACCCAGCCAAGCTAGGTGTGTTACCCATGGTCCGAGGACATACGGTGGCTTGGCTGGGTGCTTGGTCTTTGTAGGATTGCGTGGTCCTGTGTGGGTTATAGCGTCATGGGTTTTCGCTCACCATGAGGCGGGCCAAAACAGCATGGGTTCGAATCCTTGGCTAGTAGCAGTGTTGATTATATATATTTTATATATATATATATATATATATATATATATATATATATATATATATATATATATATATATATATATATATATATATACGTATATACACACACACTAGAAACATGAGTAATATTTGTATAAAATTGATCATATTCAGATTTTGACAGGATGAAGACATGTATTTGTTTATCATTATTGTTACTGACCAGTGGAACCAACTGCCATTGTATTTGTGTGTGTTGAAGCAAATAAAATGATAAATTATTGAAAAATGGATTAGCCGAGAGTGCAGGTTGCCAAAGCTCATTTCTGAAGGAATAAATTCCAATAAAAGCTGGTTTTGGATATTATTTTTTTAATTCCCACAACGAGTGGGCATTACCCTTGCAAAGAGAATACGTATTGACAATATTCTTTTGCATTCACATGAACAATACGACATTCAACACCTAAATGAACAGTACAACATTCAATATCTACATGAACAATACAACATTCAAAATCTATTTTAACAATACAACATTCACATGAAATATACGACATTCATCATTCACAAAGACTGCCAAAGAAAAATTACTGGGGTTTCTCCGCAGTTTGATTTTCTCCCATTTACAACAAACATTACTGATGAAGAGCTCCAAATCCATTGAAATGGACCTACCCTCTCACACTCACCTGGTGAATTTGCCATTCACTAGGCTGAAAATGAGCCCTTCCTGTTTAGCGCTTCCCCGTGAATATAATAATTACCGGAGATTGTCTTAATATATTTCTCATGTATATCCCTTGGGCCGATAATTCATTAATATTATTCATAAAGTATTTAATCTGATCGGATATTTCTATGACACTATTTCGGAGAGACAAAATCTCTGTCGTATTGAAACCACGAACGAGTCATACTTAATCAATAGCAACACTGCGACTAGCCTGGGGATCGAACCCGTGATGCTTTAGCCCGCCTCATGTTGAGCGAAAATTCACGACACTCTAACCCACTGGCCCATACAATCCTACAAGAATAACGCACCCAGCAGAGCTAGTCCTCAGATCACGGTACAACACCTAGCTCTGCTGAGTGCATGATTCTTGTAGGATTGTATGGTCCAGTGGGTTAGTGAATTTTTGCTCACCATGAGGCGGGCTAAAACTACACGGGTTCGATCCCCTGGCTAGTCGTAGTGCTGTTATTGATTAAATACTACTCATTCGTGGTTACAATACTATATATACTACTTTTGGAGGCTAGTACACCAAACGGAAAGTAGAATGAAGTCAGCTCTGAGGCATCAACACCATCATATGTCCTCGGATCCTATTACAACACCTAGCTCTGCTGGGTGCATGATTCTTGTAGCATTGTATGGGCCAGTGGGTTAGAGCGTCGTGAATTTTCGCTCACCATGAGGTGGGCTAAAACAACATGGGTTCGATCCCCCAGCTAGTTGCAGTGTTGTTATATTATACATATAGATATGCGTTGCGCTGAATAGGTAAAACTCGCGATTTTGGCTTAAAAAGCAACGCTCTTCTTGCCGAACAAGGCAAGCAAAAATTTGTGTATGCAATATTTTCGCAAAAAAATCATTCTGAACCTAACGAAAAAATATATTTAATTGTGTTTGTTTATTATTAAATTATTGTAAACTTATCTAAAATATGTTTAGTTGATTAGGCTAAAATTTAAGGCGCTTGTTATTAAGGTTAGAAAGTTTTTATTTTTTGAAACAAAATTTTTTTATATTTTCATTAACATAAATAAAATATATATTTAAATAAATATTTTATATATATATATATATATATATATATATATATATATATATATATATATATATATATATATATATATATATATATATATATATATATATATATATTTTTTTTTTTTTTTATTTTATTAACACATCGGCCGATTCCCACCAAGGCAGGGTGGCCCGAAAAAGAAAAACTTTCATCATCATTCACTCCATCACTGTCTTGCCAGAAGGGTGCTTTACACTACAGTTATAAAACTGCAACATTTACACCCCTCCTTCAGAGTGCGGGCACTGTACTTCCCATCTCCAGAACTCAAGTCCGGCCTGCCGGTTTCCCTGAATCCCTTCATAAATGTTACTTTGCTCACACTCCAACAGCACGTCAAGTATTAAAACCATATGCCTCCATTCACTCCTATCAAACACGCTCACACATGCTTGCTGGAAATCCAAGCCCTCGCACACAAAACTTCCTTTACCCTCCTCCAACCTTTCCTAGGCCGACCCCTACCCCGCCTTCCTCCACTACAGATTTATACACTCTCGAAGTCACTCTGTCTCGTTCCATTCTCTCTACATGTCCAAACCACCTCAACAACTCCTCCTCAGCTCTCGGGACAATCGTTTTGGTAATCCCGCACCTCCTCCTAATTTCCAAACTCCGAATTCTCTGCATTATATTCACACCACACATTGACCTCAGACATGACATCTCCACTGCCTCCAGCCTTCTCCTCGTTGCAACATTCATCACCCATGCTTCACACCCATATAAGAGCGTTGGTATAACTATACTCTCATACATTCCCTCTTTACTTCCATGGACAAGGTTCTTTGTCTCCACAGACTCCGAAGTGCTCCACTCACCCTTTTCCCCTCATCAATTCTATGATTCACCTCATCCTTCATAGACCCATCCGCCGACATGTCCACTCCCAAATATCTGAATACATTCACCTCCTCCATACTCTCTCCTCCAATCTGATATCCAATCTTTCGTCACCTATTCTTTTTGTTATCCTCATCACCTTACTCTTTCCTATATTCACTTTCAATTTTCTTCTTTACACACCCTACCAAATTCATCCACCAACCTCTGCAGCTTCTCTTCAGAATCTCCCAAAAGCACAGTGTCATCAGCAAAAGCAACTGTGACAACTCCCACTTTGTATTTGCTTCTTTATCTTTTAGCCTAACACCTCTTGCCAAGACCCTCGCATTCACTTCTCTTACAACCCCATCTATAAATATATTGAACAACCACGGTGACATCACACATCCTTGTCTAAGGCCCACTTTTACTGGGAAATAGTCCCCTTCCCTCCTACACACTCTAACCTGAGCCTCACTATCCTCATAAAAACTCTTCACTGCTTTCAGTAACCTTCCTCCTATTCCATACACCTGCAACATCTGCCACATTGCCCCCCTATCTACCCTATCATACGCCTTTTCCAAATCCATAAATGCCACAAAAACATCTTTACCCCTTTCCAAATACTGTTCACCTATATGTTTCACTGTAAACACTTGGTCTACACACCCCCTACCCTTCCTAAAGCCCCCTTGTTCATCTGCTATCCTGCTTTCTGTTTTACTCTTAATTCTTTCAATAATAACTCTACCATACACTTTACCAGGTACACTCAACAGACTTATTCCCCTATAATTTTTGCACTCTCTTTTGTCCCCTTTGCCTTTATACAAAGGAACAATACATATATATATATATTTGTAACCACGAATGAGTGGTATTGAATCAATAACAACACTGCGACTAGCCGAGGATTCGAACCCATGTCGCTTTGGCCCACCCCATGATGAGCGAAAATCACACATGACGCTCTAACCAACCGGACCACGCAATCCTACAAGAATCACGCCCCCAGCAGAGCTACGTGTTTTACCGTGATCCGAGGACTTACGATGGTGTGGGTGCCCCTGAGCTAATTTCATTCTACATTCGCCGCCTGGCAATCGCACTGAGTGGTTCTCTTGTTGCTGACACCTGGTGGCCAATGAGAGAGTTACTGATTTTCAGCAAGATGGCGACTGGAGGAAGGAGGAGGATCAACACCGTGTGTGTTGAAGTGTTGCGAGGAGCTGTGTACCCGGATAACGCGAATGTTTTGTTGCCTGCGATTATCCGTGATGCTTATGGCATTGGAATTGAGGAATTACGAGGCATAACGCTGAATGGGGTGCACAGAATTTTCATCAAGTTTGCTACGACAGCGGCATATGAGAGGATTGTGGACAGCTTCCAGGACAAACCGATGGTGATCAACGCTGGCCTGGAGGTACGCTTGAGAGATGTATCAAGATATTATACATATATTCGAGTCCGAAACGTGCCATTTGAAGTTTTGGATGGGGATATTCAAGCAGCGTTTCAACAATTTGGAGTGGTGCATACGGCTGTGATGGGCAAATGGACAGACGGAATTTACGCAGGATTACAGGAAGGGTCATATTCCCTCAAAATGACTCTCCGACGGCCTATACCTTCGTATGTTGTCCTTGATGATTTTAGGACTCAAGTCTACGTCACATACGCCGGTCAACAACGCACCTGCAGACTATGTGGGGCGTATGATCATGTTGCAGCTGCTTGTGGGAGGAGGACAGACCGTCGTCAGGAAGAAGGAATGGATGACAAGGTGGTTGACAGGACAGAGAGTGTGGTGCAAGTACCACAAAGTGTGGGACAGAGTAAGAGGTGGAGTGATGAGGTGGACGAGAC